>JAQGCC010001664.1:0-22128 GCA_034698905.1 Xestoiulus laeticollis | reverse complement strand
ACCATTATACAGACTGGATATGGGACTTGGGGTACAAAAGTTTCATTTTTCTCAAACCCATATTCAAACTAAACAGATGGGACGTGTCCCTCATTATACATATATAGACCATGAACCAGTGCACATGTGCACCCATATCCTTGATATGGGCTATAGGGCAACCCATTTATACCAATGGTCTACCATGTAGAACAACAGTTTTGATTTTCCTCAAACCCAACAGCAGACCATACAGGGACAAAGTGTCCCCATATATATATACTCAGCCCTCAAACCCATATAGCCTACCCATGTTCTGTATATTTGTTTATGGACAACAACAGGGAACAACCCTTGATTTTGATCAAACCCATCTAACTTTAGACAAGAGACGTGTCCTGGATAGGGACACGAGAACAGGGAACGTGTCCAGGATAGGGAGAAGGGAACAACCCATATACCCCATGCCTTAAGTTGCACATGGACAGGGCATAGTGACCATGGAAGAGTCCCAACTCCTCGCCTCATGCCAATGGAAGGGAACGATAGGAGAACCGATAAAAAACAAACTTAAAAAAGGATGTTAGTATGATAAATAATGATAATGTCCGGCCATTTCGGAGCGATTCCTACCTAGCATGGGGTTGGTCACCTGGTACCGACCTGCAATAGCCATCCACGGATAGAACGTGTGGTTGGCGCTGGGCTGCTGCGTCGGAGGCGTGGTGGCGGCGACTGGATTTTGGCAACACTGCGACCACGATCCGGCCGTCCTGTCCCGGGGGCTGCCGCCGGCGTCGTAGGAGCGCACGGCAGCCGCCGCCGCCGAGTCGGGGGTGCAGGCCGCCGGTCTAACGGGGAGTCCCCCACCTCCTCCTCCGCCGCCTCCACCAGGGGGCCAGGCGGCGCCGCCAGCCTCCTTCACCTGCACACTGGGACTGTATCCGTTTTGGTCCTTGGTGGCGGCGACGCACTCCGGCGCCACCTTGTAGCCGGGGGCCGCCGCCGAACCGCCGCTGTCGTAGAGCTTGCAGGCGGCGCTCTGGGCGTCGTAGGCGTCCCGGTGCGAAGGCGGCGCCGCTTGGGGGTACGAGGAAACCGAGAGCAGCGGGAAACGGTACGACTGTTCGCTGCCGCCGCCGCCGCCCTGGCTGCCGTAGAAGCCGCCTTGGTCGAAGTACGAGTTCATCATCCACGCTGCTCCGCCAGCGTCCGCATCGGCGTGCACTTTCAAGCGGGGGTCGTCGGGAATGGGCACACAGCCTTTTTTTAAAAAAAAAAACAACAACGCTGCTGCTTGCTGCTGCTGCTTCTTGGGCTCCTCAAAACTGCGGCGTTAATATTCGGAGGAGTCGGTCGGGTACCGGTTAGTACGTTTAGGACGGTGACACCGTAAAGGCGAAAAGGGGGGGTTTGGCAAAAAGCGGAGCTGGGGAAACACCCGGAAGGCCAGCGGCCGCCAATGGGAAGACAGAGCGCCGGAGTCGCCTTCCGCCGACGAAAAGTAGTCCCGGCCAATCAGGGAACATCGCGTGTGTAACTCGTGCGAAAAACGGGAGACTGGGGTACAGGGGAGCCCCGTGAGTACTGAAGCCGAGCTCAGATTTCCACGTTTTCTTACATACTGACTGCATGGAGTGAGGAAATGTGTTTGGTTCTGAAAAATCTCACTATACATGCACTGGTGAATGTAAGACACCATTGCTTTTGAGATGGAGCATTCGAATTCAAAATTGTACATATATAGTGATGTCATAAAGTAGGCTACCATCATTTTGATTTAGTTTTTCTGGTGAGTGGACTTTTCCGCACATGGAAAACTTCGCAAACCCAAATAAGTGTTTATACGCCAAAGAGATCCATTGGTTATGCAATAGCATATTTTATAAACTTTTTAAATACTTTTTTAATTAAAAAGATTTTTGAAACCCATTCAAAAAAAATAAATAAAAAAATACCCAATTAACCCTTGCCATTCTTCAAAATTTTTTTTATTAATTGTAAAGTTATTATAAAAGTGTGTGATGTATACGACTGCATGGCATTTATCAATTTCAATCATAATTTTCGAATAAAGTAAATTTTAAAAAATGATACGAGCTCTATAGTAAAGTGAACCAAAAATGGCCCGCGGGCCACGGATTAAATACCTACAGATGTACATGTATAGTATTGGTTTAATGGCTTATAAAGTGACTAATGTGTTGATCGATTCGTTTAGCCTGGATTAGGGTGGAGATGCACATGGAGGAGGGAGGGGGGGTGAAGTCTCCCATGTCGCTTGTTTAAATACATGTACTTGTGATATACGTATAT
Organism: Xestoiulus laeticollis; assembly: GCA_034698905.1. Lineage (NCBI taxonomy): Eukaryota > Metazoa > Arthropoda > Diplopoda > Julida > Julidae > Xestoiulus > Xestoiulus laeticollis. The sequence continues at coordinate 19,833 of JAQGCC010001664.1, read as the reverse complement.
TTTTAACATGAGAGATGAACCTAATACAACATGAAATTAAAGTTTTGAATTCAAAATACATGTACATGTATATATACCCTATTAATAAAAATATTTTTTGTAATTTCAAACACCATGCATTTTGCAGTGAAATGTTAAAATTCTATTATATACTGTATAAAAATTTGTATATACAATGAAATCAGTTTTTAACATTGCTTGTATTGTATCAATCTGTCAATCAATATTATATATACGATATATGTACAGGGTGCTTCAAAATGCTCGTGCATCAATCATGATGCATTCTTTCAGGTTGTTCTGCTGTGAGATTATATTTGTGTTATAGCCCATATTTTGCAGCCATAAAACGTGATCCTAAATTTCCACAATATGGCCACTATATTCAGAATTACTATTTAGGCTCCTGAAGTTAAACTGTGCAAATGGTCGAACATATGCCATGTAACAGCATGGATAACAGTTTGCTTCAATCCAAGTGCACTGAGTCACATGTGGTACAACAGTTTTAAACACCACATTCGTCACACAAAAAGTTTATAATGTATATCAAGGTTAACTATCAATATATATAAAAACTACACCGAGATGTGCTTTGTTTGATATATATATATATATATATATACATGATACGAGTATATGCCACGCTTTAACAAGATCCATTGTGAAACGGATAAAATGGGGTGTGTGGTACGTGCGATTGATTAGCTTTTAAGTAAAATTTTATGTCACATGAGGGCCACCAAACATTTAATTAACTATATAAGTTCAAAAAAAACATGGCGACAAAATGTCGGACAGTTATATAGCCGGCAACACAAAGGTATAGATACATAAGGTGCAACATGTGTGTATACAAAGACAAGTTATTTGTATACACCTTCCTTGCTGCTTGCATGTGAATGCGTATCAATTTATAAGTCAGTATGTTAAGATTATAAAAAAGAAAATGCGTTTTGATTGGCCATAAATTTTCTTAACGAGGCTGCTGTAATTGTATGGATAGAAAAAAAAATGAGGTGAGAAAACTGCTTGTAAAAGTTGGTGTTGTTGAGAAGTATACACATACAATGCAGTGCGTGTTCTCTATAGTATAAAGTAGCTGGAATTAATTACCCGTTAATTATCCATTTGAAGTGGGCCGCGGCTAACTCACAAAATCACCGTCAAATTTATTTATGCCCACATTACATGTACATATTAAAATTTTTTAATAGAAAGTGTCGAAATAAGGAAGCTATGTGAAAAACTTTAAATTAATTATCTTCATATATTACGTTCACACCTGATGATAATAATAAACATTAGAAGCTATATCGAACAATTGGTTTTATGAACAAAATTAAAATCCCATAAGACAAAATATAATTTAGGCTAAATATAGTTGATGTGTTAGAGATGCACTTGATAAATAATTATTGCATGTTTACATGTATTGATATATTTCATTGCATTAACTTTTAATGCAACTGCTTAACGTAACATATTTTATTTATTAAAATATAATAGTTTTAAAAAAAATTATTACAGTCATGCGTATACGAAAAGTTGATTTAACAACAATGATGTTTAGGGATATTTGATATCATTAATGGCAAATATCATTGCATTTATTTTTGATACAACTGTTAAATACATATAGTACATTTTAAGTATAGTCTACATATTAGAAAAAAATGTTTTAGATACATGCATGCATGTAGGCAACATAAAATGTATACTTAAAAGCACTCAGAAAGATTAATGTTACCATTAAATTTGCAGAAAATATATATAGTATACGTCATGAAACAGGAGAATCTGTTTCATGTTTTCAACATTTCAATTACACGTCTTAAAGACATTCCCCATGCAATAATAATAATAATAAAATATCAAACAAGCACCATGACGCCAATTGACTGATCAACACCCCAGCATTTGACAATCCCATCCATGCACATAAGGTCCCCGGACAAAACAAGCTAATCTCCAAGGTGCCATTCGGCCAAAACAACTTCCTCGCCATTGTCCCCTTTCATTGGTACCTTGAAAACTGCGATAAGAAAGGCACAACAAATCGGTTACAATTCCCACTGTTTACACCAGCATCTGTTCTGGTGGACTTAAGATGGCCGCCATAAGGTGCATGCAACAACAGAAAACTTTGAAAGGAGGAGTTGGAGGAAAAGGAAGAAATGTGGAGGGGGAAAACATCTGCTCCAGGAAGGTGGGGATCAAAGACAAGGTAAGTGTTTACCGAGAAGAGGAATCCAGCGACCGTAGCGCCACCTAGGGCTCGTTAATTCTGGCAGCTATATAGCCTATTGACATTGTAATGGAGTTTTCGTGTCCACCACCTCCATAATGGCCATTTTCGAGCACTCGCAAATCTCGCAGGACGAGCAACAAATTTCAATGCAAAGAGGAGAGAGAAATGGGTCGAAAAAGTGTTCTCTTAATAGGCAGCCATTGTTGAATAAAATAGGGGCGGATAGGACACACGTTGGACAATGGACGGCTAGACACATTGGGATCATGCACCTTCTATACTTCCCCATTATGTCATATTCGGCTTTAATCCTTTCTTCGCATGCAAATTGAAAACTAATTGGTACCGTTAAGATCCCCTACTAGAGATTAGCCCAATTTCAGGATAGGGTGAATTTACAAAAAAAAATAGTAATTCACACCAGGGGGCGGCATTTCGCTGCTTTTTCTCCCCATTTACTATATCAGCTTCTGGATCTTTGCTAACAACGCCATCTAGCGAAAAAGGTGTTAGATTATGTGTTGTGACGTCACATCATAGGCCATATGATGTGGTATATAAACATGTGGTGTCACCACTTCCAGTTGTCATTTGTTGAATGGTAATAAAGAGTTCAACCGATCCATCAATTGGGCATGTCCTCATAGTCCCTAACGTTTGGCATCACGCAATACTTATGTAGATGTTAATAATGGTAACAAATGTAGTAATTGCACATTATCACGTGACAATGGCCAATGACACGATTCAACACCACTGAATGTTATGGAACCCCATCTATAGTGATCGATACAGTCAAAATCACACATTGCAAATTGGGTACATGTATGTATACAAAGTGTGGGGAAACGTCCGTGTGCGCAATTGTCTAGTCACTATATTTGGTGATGCCGTGGATATATATATATAAAGCCAATGAGTATAATAGAAATAAATATCTTTACATGTACGACAGGTCAAATTTGGCCATGGACGTCATTTATCAGAATGTGTAAACCATGCGTATCTCTAAATTTAATGGCAAAACGTTCATTTAACAATGACCCATGCAAGAAGAATATGGTTAATTTAATGTTAAAGGTAATGCCAACATGCAATGCAAAAATTCTTATTCATAATAAACTCATCATCACGTGATGCACAGAGCCAAAAACGATTCGAATAGCGGATATAACCTATACTGGTTTTGACGTTATGACAATTAAAGGTGTACCAAAACTACATTAGAGGGATTGAGCACGCCTCCTTCAATGCTCCCTTAATGCTAACCACATTGACAGCATTGTATGTTATTCCAATGCGTTCTCGTTAAGGAAAATCAGTTGACGGGGCATTAAGGGAGGCGTGCTCAATCCCTCTATTATTTTGATAAAGCAACTACAGCTATATACCATACTACCCTTGCATGCAGGGGGCGTTGCAAATCCAAAGCCCACTTCCTCCATCTGGCGACAATTTTTTGCAACACCATGCAGGGCTATACTATATATACATATACATGCATTGAAGAATGTCACAATTTTTAACGAAATAGTTTGAAGCACTTTAACTTAAAATCAACCACACGTTGACCCAAAATTAACGGAAGTTGGCTATATATATCGTTATTCTCCTCGATTTTACACATTTCTTTCCCCGATCGATTTCCCATCCAATTCTTTAAAAAAGCAAAGTCGCAGATTAATTTAAAAGTATTTAATCTATAATATTTAAAATATAACGATAACGACTATATCATTATCACAAATTATAATAACCAGGTTAATTATACTGCCAAAACACTTGCATGCATTAAAAACTTGATTCGATTAGATTAAAGCTATATTGCATGTCTTACAGATATAGGTTGTAACGTAAAAAACCATCATATTATTTTTAAAATTATTTTATATAAATAAATATGCAATGCATAAAATTGTCAGATTGTGGCTTCTATCGGACGGGAAATGGATGACTCAGACAAAAATTGATTTTTCCAGTCAGAAGTTAATTTCTGAATTATCACGGGATTTGCATATGGTTCCGATGCATGGGGCGTATCTGACAGACCCTTTCACCCCCTCTTAAATAATGCATAAATGCTATAGGGCCACAGACCCATAAGCATATGCTAACTTATAAACCAAACACCCCCTATAGAGTTTAATATCATAAGCAGTATAGCAATTGCTGAAAAATTCGTGTGAAATTAAATTATTCATTGATTAAACATGATCTTTTTCAATTATTTATTTTTAATTCAGAAAAATGTAATAAAAATATTTCGTGAATGATGTCATCGGTTTGTAAATGTTAATGTATAGTCTATGTATCTCAAATAACATGCTTTAATTGAAGCAATGGACTTATAAGATCAAGAAATGGGGGCTAACCAAATAACAATTAAGGGTTTTTTTCGTTATTGTTCTCAAAATTCATTGAGCCGCTATAACACAATTTGAAAAATATTCATCAATATCAAGTGTTTTTACTAAAATGTATTTAAACTGCATGCAGCTGCGACTTGTATTTATAACACTTGTGCATGCAACTTATAAATTGGCAAAATTTGCATTGTGGGCAAAAACAAACAATATCCAAGACTTTCAAAATAAAATAAATTCAAACAGCTGCGACTTTTATATTACCACTTGTGCACCTCATGCAATTAATGTGCACAAGACTGCATGCAAAATTATATATATATATATATATATATATATATATATATACATGTATATAGGGAGAACTTTTCTGCTTTATATAGTGCAATCGACGATTAAAAACGATAAGAAGATTGGTGCAACCTGCTTAAGTAGCCATATTACCACAAACCGTCATAATTACGAGATAAGTATATATATTAATAGATTTAATAACAATGATTACAAAATAATTATTGTAAACAACTAAAAAAAATGGCATGCAAATGGCCACTTGTTGCGTGCATTCATCGATGCATAAGAATATATGCCAGATACAATCCAGATGCCAAATCTTTTTTTAATCGTTTGGGTTAATATGGGAATGCTTTTAAGACGAGACTGAAAGGGTTATTTAACCTAAAAGTGTGTATTGCGTATGATATCTAATTGCAGACATCGATTAAAACGTATAAATCCAAGTAGGACGTAGCACTTGGATTAAAGCCGAATAAAGCCATGCAGAATTAATATTCAACTCGTATACATGCCGTGTATATACGAGAAGAACATGTCAGAAAGTATAGAAGAAAGCCATAGGTCACGGGTATTTTCAAAAGCCATTCGCAACATTCTAAGGGTTAACGTTAAACCTGGGGTCATCCAGGGAGAACGGAGAGACCACGGGGTTGGTCAGCAAAAATTTTTGACATTGGCTATTTGCACCAATGAATTATGCATTTGGGAAAATGAACTATTGGAGACATGTAGTTTCCCCAATTTCTCACAGTCAAGTCCCTCCGTGTCCAGACATTCGTCTCTGTGTTATTTGGCTATGACAAAAATCCACCACTAACGAGGCCCCATTGCATGCGTTTATCAGATTTGACAGGCTAAGGTCAAACGGGGTCAACGAGAGAAGGGCCGGTTACTTCAAAACATGCATCGCGCATGAACATGTCCTCTTCAAATTTAAAATGTAATGGTCATTAATTAAACGGTGTACAACAACTGCACCTATATACAATTATAATTGGTCAATTAACCTGCAAAGGCGAAACAGCTTTAATCATTGATTACGACCGACATGTGGATGCTTAATTAATTTAAAAAGGTGATACACGAAACTAACCTGTTTACTTTGAAGGTAACAAAATAATTTTATGTATTTAAAAAAAGGTATTGTAAATTACCATGTATATGATATAATAAACAAAAAATAAATTATACGAATTTTGAATTTTGACATTGCCTGACATGCTGCAGTTGCAGCAATTAATTGTATTCAATTCGAAAGGTTATATAATAATCATTATGCTCTATAAGGGCGGATCCACATGCAATGATTTGTTTGACAAATCTGGCATGCTTGCATGATCAGGAAAGTATAAAAAATTGATATAAACACCATGCTTTTTTCGAGTTTGCCAAACTACATTCAGTTCATGCAAATGATCCAATTTGCCGACCACACGTAATATTTTGCCGGTAGTCATGCTTGATATCATGTCAGGTATATTAATTATAAGCAGTTAAGTTAAAGTTAGGTTAGCATTGTCGGACATGTGCGAAAATCTCCTTGAGCGCAACTTTCCTATATATATATAGATGCATGATATACATAACGAAATGCATCATTCCCTTGTCATGAATTCATTAAATGCACCGAGGTGAAAAGCGTTTAATGAAAACACGACCTTTTCTCCTTCACGCAATTTCAAAGTTAACCGACAATAAAAAATGTAAATGTGACAAAGCCGACGTTGCGCAGGTGTGTGTATATAAGTTTATACGTATGAAATAATATAAGAAAAATACAAAACTCATGCATATAAAAATGCAAAAACTGTTATAATACGCGAGGCGTACATGTTGTATTATAGTTCCACTCCTCACATTGACGACTAAGTCTACATCAACGAAAGAAGGGTAAAAAAAAGGAAATGAAAAGTAGCGGCCATTTTGAATCGGGCATTAAATGGGCCGTGCAAGGCGTTATTGCATGTCCGACATAAAATCGTACATCTGTCAGCAAAACGGACCACACAAAAAAATCCACCAAAAACTAGAGAAAAAACTCAGGGAAAATATAAACGAAGGAAGAAGCAAGAAGCTTTTATGGCTCAAAAAACCTAGCTCGTATTCCCCATTGCGGCAAAGCAGGAAGAACCCAAGGGCGCCATATTGTGCAAAAGGATTGATTTAAGACGAAACATTAAAAAACTTACGTGCATAAAAGGGGAATTCAACAGAAAGCTTCGACAAAACAACACCAGGGGGCCAGTGCAACGTCACCCCATTCGTGTAATGTAGCACGCAGTCGAATTTCACACGGAACAAAGAATGAATCTTTTGTTTACCGTGAAAAATCATTGTATACCCAAATAATTACACGATGTTTGTCGTGATAATAAAATGGCCAGATTCCCGTTAATTTTAAGCGAACGGAAGTCAACGAAATAACAACTTTATAAGTTTAAATATGCATCTGAGCAAGTCCGAAAACTCATTACAAAATTCCCATATAACCCGGAGTTTATATAAAACCTGTTAAAAGTGACCATGTTGAAAAAATTGAAAAGTTACAGGTCATATTAACAGAGAACGACGTGCATTGTTGACATATATGGGTATATTATATACAATATACTTGCTGGTTTGAAACTTTTGAGCTGTTTTTATATAATTTTCAAAGGTTTTTCTGCTTTAATATATTTAACATTCAACTTTAATGTATATCCTTCAAGCAAACCTTTCTGTAAAATATTCAATGAATCTGTTGAGCATTTTAGCATTATTTGAACTGTAACATATACTGTTGCAACCCACATCACAAGGTTTCTGGCTAAATATAAGTTGACAAATTTCTATATATATAAATTTCAATATAAATTTATATATAAATTATATATAATATATATAAAAATTTCTATATATATATATATATATATACTAATTACATGTATATGGCTTTACATCCGCGTGGGTATAGATGATAAATATACGTTTGATTTATGTTGATCTACAATCGACTATATATAGTTGGTTTACAAATGATTATAAACTCGTTAAAAATAGAGGCATTCAATTAACGAACACAAATGTAAACAAATATGAAAATTAAATTAAATTTCTCTTGATTTACGCCCTTTATTAGCCGCCGTCAGACTAATCTTCAATCGTAATTAATTGTATGGGCGTGTCACAATCAATACATGTATTATTTATATGCATATACGGTTATGCTCGTATACAAAATTTGGAAATTTTATATTCATGTTTATATAGAAATGTGAAAAAAATTACCAATGAAAACTTTAATTTTTAAATATATTTATAGCACCATGCATATTGATTTTACACTTAATATATAGTAGTTTATATATGTATACCTGTATCTGTAATCCTGCTATAACGAGCAATGAATTAGTAGCATTTAAAGTTCGCACAAACAAAATAATGAGCTTTGTGTATAAGCTCGATATTTAGTCCAAATATTGTCACCATTAAAACGGCGTGATTATTTGCTTTTTGGAGGGTCGGCATTTGTGATGTTAGGAAAACAAGGCAGAAATGTCGTACGCTTTAGGCTGATAATAAGCTCTGAAATGCACACCAACTCAAAAATAAGAGCAACAAACATAATGAAGGTTATTAATGGCGACGTTAAAAATACATGTAGGCCTATACATACGCCAACAAATTTTTATTTTGGGTGAAAAGTATTTCACGGGTCTTGCAAGGTATACAAGCATGCACACTTACAAATGGAGCTACCAAAAGTTCTTCGTTATTTTCCTCACTTATATATAAACATGAAAATTGTAATGCAAAATTCAAATGTTTTCATTTTTTTGCAATATTATGGTGATTACTATAAATTCACGCAAAAAGGTTGCAGTATTTAACATGTAGCAAGTATAGCCCTTATAGCAGCTAGGCAAAGTGCATTGCATGCCTATATTCCTGTACTGTATATACATGTACTGCGAGTGATATATATTACCATGCAGGGAAGGTTGAAACAGTTGAATGGATTCAAAGACTTTTCTCACTGCATGACTGTACTTATCCCCTTTTCGGAGATAATATTTTCAAGCTGCGAGCAATTCACGGGATGATTTGTAGGTGGGAGTACCCCTAATGCTATTAACAGCCCCTATGATGGCTGGATGGGCTTGCTAGTGCCATCTGTGGCCAATAAAGTAACTAATTATACACATGCAGTCTATAGCGAAACTATAGAAATGATGCTATATACACTGTAAACGTGCATGTGATCACAGGTGACAGGATATTTCCGCACATGGAAAAATCCGCACCCCCAAATGTAAAATGTATAGCATCGCATCAGAATTGTATACGCATATGACGTCAATTTTGAGGTTAACAGGAATTTTTTTTCTCCAAACAGACATTTTGAAGAAGTTTTAACAATGATCGAGTGGTGCTGATTAATGGATAAGTTTAGGGGGATAAATGTTACGGTTCCTCGGGGGTTTTACGCAAGGTCGAACTTGTACATCTAGATCTGTACAAAAAAAGTTAAGCTTAGGGGGTAACAACTTATAACAGTGATTTCAGATCGTTAAGATATATCCCTCCCTTTTTTCTTATTGGTATACTTTCAAAATGGCTGCACTTCAAGTTCAAAAGCAGGGGCTAGGCCCTATGCCGTGGGATGCCGATAATTTCACCTTAAAAACGTTTTTAATTGACTATAAGCCTTCATGCAGTATATTATTTTCAGCTAAACTGTCAAAGCGTGAATAATCGACGATTTCTTGAATCCAAAATTCTATAAATTCACCAGTGCAGAACCTGAATATATACAATCTCCTTTTGGCCATGGCAACCTTTTTTTAAATATCGTAAATTCGTCATCGAAATTCAGAAATGATTAGTTGACAGACGACCCATAATTCAGTCCATGTCCAAAATAAACGAGCTTTGTTTTAACACATGCACAGCTCGAGTATTAAAACTAGTGTATACCTGTTAAATATCCTGCACCTGACATTAAGCCATATTAATTACTTAATTTCGTGTGCAAATTTTGTTTTTCAGTGTATACATGTCTTACGTATTATACATGTATATAGTGTATTATTCTATTATTGGCTTTTTTATTTTAACATGTTAGTTTAATGAACTCATGTGTGCATAAGCTGATTTAAATAGTAAAATTCCATTTGTATGCTATAGTTGTCTATAAATTATAAGCTTAGGATCACATACAGTTGCAACATTTATATATATATATTGCTACCAAATAAACACTGTATACACTTGCATTAAATGCTGTATGAATTAAGTTGAAATAAACGTTGCATATTTTGTATGCAATTTGGGATATTAATTGTTTATATATATATACATGTAAGAGCACGCTATACCAAATGTATAATTCAACTTGCTCATTTTGTCTAAAAGCGTTTCAAATTATAAGTGTAAATCAAGTGTTTATAAAAATGCACATAAATATACTTTCCACATTTTTATATAAAACAAACATCTTTAGCCACAATTATACATAAAAAGCGATTTCGCAGCCCTGCTTTTTAGGTTCTACATATGTTCCCCAATAAAAGTGTTATAGCTTGTCACAAATATCATGACTATACTACAATATTAGTGTATGTTTTAGAGCACCTTTAAAATAAACCTTAACGTTGCATATTGAGTATATAGTGTATGTTTTAGTTGCTTAAAAATTTTTATCATAAAAAGTGCAGTTTGTTATCTGTTACACAGCTGAAATTCAGCCATAAGCCTTCTTCTTAACATATTTAGAGCAATATAATGGCTGCCTTCTGCACTAAACAAAAAAACGGAAGATACTGAAGGTACAAAATTAAGCTAAGAAGTCAGAAAACAAGCCATTTGAGATAAGGCGATGCATAGAGGAGGAGAATATCGCTTATAAGTGTCAGGGTTAGGGACAAGGGTTGAAGAGGGGGACGGTTAGGGGTTGTGGCCTTTCAGAACATGGGGGTAAAAATGTAAAATGATTTGCGAACTTATCCCCTCCATTGTATTTCAAATGACAAATGCAATTGGTTGGAATGTCAAAAGGCGCCCTCAACATTCAGCCATTGGCCATTTAAGTATATACTTGGCCAATTCATAAATGTATTTGCTTACTGGAAACAGGATTTTAATTGACAAACATGTTCTGTAATAAAAAAAGGTTGATTTTTTACAAAGGTGCGTCACGAAGGTATACACAACCGTTCTTTTTCAAAACAAAATTGTTGACATTTTTCAAAAGTTATAACTCGCTATATATTTTAGGCCATCAAAAACAAATGATATACCTGGATTTCTGTTATGTAGTTTTGCTTTATATATACAATTGTACATGTAAGTAGGGCAGAAAAAAAAAAAAACTTGTTGCCATGTTTAATAGTCTATTAAAGCCAGTTTAATGCCTCAATATTTTATATTGATGGCTCATTAACTGTCGTATTGTTGCTGTTGTACTTCTAATGTATATATTTGTGAACACTATACATTACAAATGTTGAGAAGTGTGGTTTACGAGTAAATAATTATAACAAACCCATTGATGTTAATTGTTGTAACGTTACATGTGGGTATACATTGTCGTAATTTCGGTTTAGATAAGACCATCGTGAATCTTGACATACTTTTACAATGGACAGAATTATATGAAATGAACATGGTGGCTGACATATACATGTACATGTTTAGCCTACTCTTAATTCGCTTAATATAGTATATGTTATATTTATATAAAGTTGGTTTAAAAGCCAATCGTTAAATGCATTATATTATATTTGAAGGTTCAGATAAAATGCCATGGAAATTGAGAAGATATATAGCATCGTATTTTGAAATGGATGTTTTTATGTAAACCCTATAGTGTTCCAATATAAATTAATAGTAAATTTCTCAAGGTTTATCCCTTAAAATTTCAAGGAAAGTCCAGTGTCAAAAAGGAGAAATTTTAGTCAATGTTTAAAAAACATATACATGTATATATAATTTTTTGATATATGACTGGACACCCTGTATACAATCGAAATGCTTTAAGATCACCCTGTATATAGTCATTCACACATGCATATATGTAGGGTGCCAAAATTTAGACATGGACGATAAATTAAAAATGGAGGGTGCTAGCTTATAATTGAAAACGGGGGGACTTTTTTGATATAAAACACCAAAAAACACGACCCTTTCGCATTCAACACCAGGCAGGGTGACCAGACTCAACGACCCTTTTCCCAAAAAATTATTCCGGATGAAATGCCATACGGATCCATGGGTAGGAGTGATTCCAGCAAATATCCATTGGGTGCACGTGGTAAATTTAAATCTTAATATTTTATTCAAGAACGATTTTTTGATTTATGAATTTCAAAGAGAGGGAGCTTGACGCAGGCGGACCACCGCACGTTCATACGCGGCATTTAATCACGTTGCAAAGTCATAGGACTGAAAAATACGACATAACAACAAAAAAAAAAATTGAAAGTAGGTTTGGAAAAGAGAGAGAGGGAGGACCAAAATGGCCCCCACGCGTTGTGGAGAAATAAGCCAACCCCCGGCTACCAAAACCACTTCAACGCGAATTGAAAACGCTATCGGAATAAATTAAAATAGAGAAATATGTTGTAACCCAAGCGGAGTAACAAAAAAATACCACGCAATTCAGATAAGGGGAGTTCGGCATTTGCTTTTGTATAAAATGGCGACAAGAGCGGCCATTTAAGGGTCTGCCCCTATATGCAAACTCATCCATGTAGGTGGCGCTACCAACGCTTTTCACTGTATACAAATGACGAGGGTATACATGCATGACGTGTAAAAATACATAAAATACATAAAGTATATTATATACAACTTGCCGTTTCCCACTCAATTATAAGAACAACCTCAGTCACGATTCTTGTCTTAGTCGAAATAAAAATCAAACAAGTTGTTTACATTGTTTTGCATCACGTGTTCAGTGCCATGGTCATTATTGTAATGTTTGCGAAAATCTGTCTTAATTCTTTATTAGGCGAGGTCGCGTATTTTATTCACTTGCCCACTGCATCCTATATTCATCTGATTTTTATTTCGTCTAATAAAAGATAGACTTCATGACCAAGGCTATATATTTATATTATAGAATTTCTTTAGGGGGTTGTATTTGTCGTTATTACACGTAAAACAGTCGTTTGAAATGCTGCAAAACAAGAAAAACATTCAGCCATTATTTAGCCACATTTGACAATATCCTTATCTCGATCTGCTCAAGATGAAATTACAGAATAGGACGAAATCCCATGCAGTTGTCAGCAAAGCACATGTGGACATTTACGTCATTTATAGTAAATGTCATAGACCTTAAAAATAGACAGAAAGTTATCTCTGTCTGGTCAAAATGCGTACATGTAATAGCCAACAAAGCCTATGTAACCCACTAGTTTTTGATGTTCAAATACATACACATATAGGTGTTGAAATAAATATCTTTTTAGAAAAGTTAAACCAATGTATACATATATACATGTTTGAGTATTAAAATATTGATTTTGCAGAGATATATGTACATTTAAGTCATTATAAGGAAACACAATTTCCATTATCAATATACAAGTATTGAATGCATGTTCATATACTTGACTACCCATATATAAGCTATAGTTAGAATGGGCAATGCACTTTTAATAATAACTCATTTAGATTTCCTTGAATATGAAAGAAACCTCTTTTGGCATGTCAGGTTTTGTTTAATCTCATAAATTCGTCATTGCAATGCAGCTTTCAGGAATGTCTGGATGACCTGTATTTCAAGGGGCGTGGTTCAACCCATCAGTTTATATATATATATATATATATATATATACATGATAGTGTATAATGAGTCACCATAAATCCATACTTTAGTATGACCTGAATAAAAACTACATGTATACAAAAGCTGGAACTTCGAAATTTTACTCAAATTTAGCGAGTGAACAATTGAACTAAATGTGGATTCAGTGTATCGTTACAAAGATTTCATTGCGATTTCACGTACAATGTATGAAATTATAGACAATGTAGAAATGCAGCACGTTATCACAACTTTTATCATGTAACCCTCGAAAATTAGGCGGAAAGTTGTCACGCGTTTTAGGGTTGGTCACATGCTCAGTCCAATACGTGCTCAGCCTTGGTTTGTGCCTGTTTGGCCTTCAAAATCGATTTGCTTCAGTCGTGTTTATGCCAATTTTTTGATAAAAAAAATTATATTTCCACGCATTAAAGATCCTGAACAAAAATTTCAAAGCATGGCAACCTTATGAAAGTCCATCCGGTCAGCATACAAGCATTTCCGGTCAGCACCTAAATTTCAGCATCCGCCTGCATGCAGTCATATGAATATCAAAAGACGATGAGGGGCTAATTTTGGGGGATTGCTAGATTTGAATATACACGATGTGAATTTAATCTGCTTTATGCATGACTGTTAAAGGGGCCCAATATATATAATTTTAAGGCAATACACTGGAAATTTGCTTGTTCATCATTATGGCAGAAATATACAACTAACAAAAGATATTCAAAATACCATTTTGACATCATTTCTTGCCCAAATCTCACACCTTCATAGAAGTTGTGCAAAATTCCTCACAGATGGCGCTGGTCTCTTATAACATGTAACTCATTAACACAGATGTCATTTTGTTGCACATGTTTCCTAAAGTTTTGAAAAAAAGCGTGTTTTTCTTGCATCAAATCAATTTTAAAAAAGCTTTAATATATTATTTTTTCGATATTAAAATGATGAGATGAAACCCAAATGTTCCAATAACATGCATGCAAAGCCCATAAATTTATACAAAACATGACAAAAACAACAGAAACGTTACTTCATTTAAATTGTTATATAATACCGCAAAGCATCATGGTCAATCTTTATCCCTGCCATCTAGTGGTTATTTTTTAAAACATCATTGCGGCCCACAGGTAATATATAGGGTCACAATGTTGAGGTCCATCTTATCAATTTCTTTACAAGGTAATTTCTGTATAGGGTAAAATGTTAAGACCATCATAAATGTTTAATAGATGCAGTATAATGCATTATATATGTCCAATGAAGAAAAAAATTGTTGCTGGGGTCATCTTATGCAATAGTAAATTCATCACAGAAAAGTTGCAGTTGCATGCCCAGCAAAAGTATCTAATTTGTTCTTAATACACCGTTTTATCCTATTTACATTGGATCGAGTTGTTTCCCTTGGTGATAGTAAATGAACAGCACAAAATGACCGAATTAAAATTTCGTAAACGTGTTTCTAGGCCGGAGGGCGCTGTAAATCTTACAGGGTTTCGATAAATGAGGTGTATATACAGGGTGTTTCATATTCCATTAACTCAATTTTCAAATTTATAAACTAAACAGTTTTTAAAAGGTGACAAAATGTTTAAAATTTTGTGGCTTCTATTTATAGTGATGACCTCTGAACTGCAGGCTGAGAAATGCCAAAAGACGATGGGGATGAGGCCCATTTCCAGAGAATATAACCATCTGCAGTGTTCATAGGGCGTTGTGTTTATGTAACGCTTTTTGTACTTTCCCCACTCAGTATATATTGGTTTTCGTCTTTTTTTCAAATTTAAACGAGGCTGCAGCACTCGATCGATTTTCTTATCGATTCTTTAAATGAATATTTTATTATGTGAGAAAGCAGTATTCAAAGAAACTCATTTTTGATGAGAGGCATCGATGTGGTAAACATTGCATTATATGTCGCTGGCCGAAAGTAATTTACAACGCTATCGTTGTTAATATACCATGAATGTGTTATATACATTTAATTCCTTTGAGATAACCATCAGTTTTAGCTATAATTTAATTCAATAAATCATGGATTTTTTTGATGAAGTTCTTGTAAATTAGACATAGGTCCCATAATATATCCTTCATAAATGTTAAAGTGTTTATTTATAATTTTCAAATTGTTTTCGCATGCATATGTTACTATATGCATGCAAACATGTGCATCAAGGACATATTTCATGTTTTTTAATAAAGCAATTTGCAGACATGATCTCATAATATTCACACAATATTAAAATGTCTAAATTTGAAAATGTAAAAATTTAAAGATTCGAAAAATGTATGTAGTCTACACAAACAATGCCTCAGGCTCACAGCTTTAATTTAAAAAAATTTTGAACAGAATATAATTTCATGTTTTGTTTAATCCATAAAGAATGATATGTTTATAGTCTTTTCATATCTGTTTAAGGATAAGATAAGCACAATGTATACTTGCTAAATTATAAAAGGAACTGAAGTTTGAAACAAACAGAACATTAATATTATATTTAAAACATTCATGTAATAAAAAATATAAAATATTCATATATACTCGTATTTATACACTTCATTTTAAACATTAAACAACTTTTTAAACAACATTAAGTTGTTTAAAACATTTTAAACAACTTAATTATAAACAATTAAAGTATATTCTGAATTCGAAAGTTTCGAAAAATGAACAAGCATTCAAGTCAGTGTAAATTTAAAACATATCATGTATTTAAGCACCATGCAAAATATATATACAAATTATTTGAAATATGCAGCATATCACGACTTATATGCATTTTAAAGAGGAAGCAGGTCACTTTTTCGAGACCCATGCATCATTCAGAAACAGGTAGAAATACATGGATATATATCTACATCCCCACGTGTTTAGCTTCCGTCCATTTGATGTGTTTGTATACAATCGATGTAAACTTAAACCATCCCAATGACACCCATATAGCTTGTTTACACGATAAAACAGTATAATTGTTTCATAGTGGTTCTTCTAACGGTCCAAGGGAAGTGACCGAAATTGTATACATCCCTATGCAGGGGTCAATCCTTATAAATATATCGTGTGATATTTACAAGTGCCTCATGCTTGGGGGTCAAATTTTCGGCAACTTGAAATGGCCACATGTTAGGCCTGTTGTTTATCGCAATTATGGAGTTCATGCAACCCCCCTTCGCCACTACACCTCTCCCCCTCCGTGCACCACAACCGATGCAACATTCGACATTTTATGAGCCTATAAAACTGGGGTAAAAAGTTATATAAGGCTAACGTGCATCGCGATGATTTTACGTTTAGCGGCCATTGCAGTCCCGTAGTGTTGTGCTGGCTTTTAAAGGGGGAGAGTACAGAAGGAGAGGCTTCTCTCGAAATGCACGGTAGGATATTTTTCAAAGCATTTTTCGTTTAAGGATTAGGCCTAAAACTGCCAAATATTTGGATCTATTGACCCAAATACACCGCACCACTTTTCGTGCGTGCATGTGTATAATCTGCATTATACGGTGATGTGTCTTACATTAAGCCTCATGTAGGCCTATGGAAATTTCGCGTTTTCAAAACAAAATGTCCGACGCCTTTGTGTCGAAAAAATCATACTGAAAAATCTTGGACAGATTCACCAGTTCTTTGGAATTCGCAACAGTTTGGGATCTTAATAATGTATATCGCGACAATATATAGCGATTAAACTATAGGCCTATAGAAGGGGGAAGGTAACGTATTACTACGCGTCAAGATGGCCGCCAAATGGAGAAGAAGGTTGTTGTTGATGATGTTGTCGCATGGTCATAGTTTAAGCCTTTTTTTTCACAAACTGATTTATAGGAAATATATAAATGTTTACTTTACCGAACATGCAAGGAAAAGTGCTATAGACTTACGCGTTTATTGCCTTAATATAAAAGCGGAGAAAAAAAAATAAACGCTATAGCGTCCTCGTAAGCCTAAATATTTAAACCGAAAAAAATCGATATCTAGACAAGCGACTATTGGCCTATATCCAATGCGAAATAACCCATATATTGCAACTCTGCCATTTTGGATCTTTAAACGCGAAAATTCGTAGCTTACAACTGAGATCTAGAGAAAAAAGTTCGTATCAAAAATTTAGGTTTAACGAATTTCTATTTTATTACGAACAATATTCACTGCAAAAAAAAAAATAAAGCATGCAGTTTATTTACAGTAAATCGCTTTTATATTTAGTCTTAACAATTTTCAATTTAAATTATTGTATTGATGCAGTTTATATATATATTTTTGTTGTTCAAAATTGTTCGTAAATTCGCGTGATTGCCAAATTAAATAATCGGCTTATAAAGTGCATGAATTCATGAAGGTCTATAAACAACGGATTAAATGAAAAAAACGAGTATACGACGCCACATGTATAAAATACCTGCACGCTTTTTATAAACTTATATAAATTTATAAATTAATAAAAATCATATCAGTTTTTAAAAATATATTTCCTTTAATTTAATCGATAGGAAATATACATTTTAAAATTACTGGATAGACCGGATCGTTTAAAATAAACGAATCGAGTACTTAATTGTATGTTTAATTACATATATTAATTGCATGCAAGAAGAAATTTAACCCCATAGTTATAAACATGTAATGGGAAATAAATTTCTAACACACAAAATGCATGCAAAATTTAAAGTTGAACGCGGTGTGTATATATACACCTTCACAAATCAATACCGCAAACTATACATTTAGGAATCACACTCGAACACTTTGACCATGCATGTCTTAAACCTAAATATTCAACTTGCATTAATCTATTATAATGTACATTATATTATACATGTATATTCAATATATAATGTATACAAGATATATACATGTGCTTTAAAGTAACAATCAAATCTAAAGCAGAAATTAGGCTTATTGTTAAGCCTTATTTGTATATTCCCCCCTATAAATGTTTGCTTCTAATCACGTTGTATTTTTGTTTTACTTTAGGACACTTCTTGACACAGACATGCAGTTGACTTATTTTATACTGTTATAAAGAAAGAAGCTCTTTGTGGTTTAGCCTATATGGGATTTAGGATTTGAAGACCCTTATAGTGTTTCAACGCTGCAAGACACTCGAATACCGCCATGCAGCCAGGCTATATAGGCGTTATGGTCTCTAAAATATTTTATAGGTTAATATAGTGCCAATAATACGGTTTTAAAAGCGAAATCAGACAGAGCAATCATCATCGTTTGACGTGTAATTGACCCACTAATTTTATTATCCATAAAGGCGTTTTATTTTAGCGCCCCACAGCGGGTAAAAGTTATAAAATTATTCACTCCCGTCTATAAATAATAAAATAGTATTGTTTAACAATAACAACAAATGGATAAACGCCACTCACTATAGGCTGTTAGATTTTATATATATTATGTACATACGAGAGACTATTAGAAGATAGCGAGTAGCCAATGGGATGACGTCACGTGACAGGAGCAACTAATCGATACATCATTGTGGCTGGCAATTTTATGAAGCCATTGAATAATAAAACGGGTTTTCTTAAACTATCTGTCTTGGTGCAATGGAGGGGTAAAACTTGAGTATCAAGGCCATATGGGCATTAATGGATCCAATAAAACTTCAAAGTGCACAATATAATGTAGTTTATAGGACTTTAAAGCCAATCTATTGGGAAAAAAAAAGGTTCAAAGCAGGTCAAGTCAAAACAATGTATGAAAATAGACCTGTTTTCAGTCCATCTTGAACTATATTATTAAAGGATCATAATCTATATAACGATATATAATTTACTGGATTGTTTTTAATTAATTTTTTGGAAAATGTTTTATAATTTTTTAATTTCACTTCATGGACAGGTTAAGATATGTTTGCACATGTGTTTATGTTTGATGATAATGTACTAGTACAGAAAAATGTTTCCTTATTTTACATATATGTACCTTCCCATAGCTGTGTTTTACAAAAGCTTAAAATAAAATCCACTATAAATATATTGATAAAATTACTTCCAGTCATTTATTTCATTAAGGGGAAACTAAACACCCCGTTTGGGAATTAAAATTTTGGAAAAAGAAAAATTTCTAAAAATTCTTTGATAATTTATCTATCATTTATCGTTCTTGTTTTTTT
>JAQGCC010001663.1:0-22134 GCA_034698905.1 Xestoiulus laeticollis | reverse complement strand
CCCGCAGATCTGACAGACTGCAAGGTAGTCAGACCCAGACGAAATCCCTGGACAAAACCCTGGCAACGGGAGGCGCTGCGAGCCTAAGCCCAGATGTAGTCATAACACATTATATTAATGATCTCAAATGCTTTTCTGTATTCTGCAGTAAAACATCATGGCATCTTTAGAAGCATTACAATGTTCTGTTTTGAATAACGAATGGCTTGTTTTAAACGAGTACCATCTGGAAAATACTCCTTCTTGTACAGAATTGAAGTTTGATGACAGGCTAATTGTAGCTGTCTGCAAAAATCCAGTGTTATGGAAAATGGAACATTCAGACTACAAAAACCAAGTGAAAAAAGATGCGGCGTGGCGATTAATAGGTGAAACTTTAGACAAAACTGGTAAGTAAATTTTAAATTACTTTTAGTAATATTTTTTCAATTAAGTAATATATTTCCTTTAATAATGTAGAAGAAGAATGCCGTCAAAGATGGAAAACACTAAGGGAGAGATATAGCCGCGAGATTAGAAAAGAAAAGAAACCTAGTGGTTCAGGCACTGATGATAACTGCAAAGTATGGGTACACATGAAGAGCATGAGCTTTCTCAAATTACAAATAAAGCCTAGAAAGTAAGCTCCTGTGAATATGTTACCAGTGATTAAAAATGCATGCCCAGAACTTACCTCAACATATATAACAGGAGCTATGTGCCGAGAGAGATAATTCCAGCATCAGACCTGGATAGTTCACATCAATCTGCCCCGTCACCATGTACGCAGGATGACAGTGAAGCTATTCACCAGGGAAGTTTATCAAGTTCAGTGGAGACGGAAAAAAGAAAGCGCATAAGTATTTATGATACAAACCATATTGTTTGAATTATCTGTAAGACGGATGTTTCATTAATATTTTTCTCTATAGGGCCTTCAAAACGCAAATTAGTCTGTTCCCTAGATGACGCCATGTGCAATGAGATGCATTCAGCTCCACAAAATCGTAGGTTTGACGGCCTATGCCTAATGATTAGGGACAGGTACTCATCATTACCACCTGCTAAACAAAATATGTTTGACATAGGAGTTCAACAGCTTCTTATGGATTTAATGGAAAATTAACAATCTTGTATGGAAAAAGAAACAGCAATAAAAGTTCATGATAAATTGATTTTATTAAATTTGACTATATTGATATTCCAATTCGTTTTCACGAAGGTTACATACACCTTGCCTCATCCTAATGCCAGCATACAATTGGAACAGGAATACAAATAACCCAATTAAGTAACAGTAGTTGGCTGTCTTAATTCATCGTTACTTACACGGCTATAATGAGTAATTGATGTGAATATGTGCATGTTCCAGAAAGAAACATGATTATACCCATATTAATCATAAGTAAATAAACAAAGATGCCTACATCCCTGATAATTTTGCGAGGAATGCAAAGTTTTAAAAGTTGGATTAATTAGAGCAGGTTTCTTGGTTCTAATAAATGGAGAATATAATTCTTCCTAAATACTAAATACTACCCTAGGCTAAAAAGATTTGAATAAGTGGAATGAAAAGATAAAATTTTAGTAAAAAATAAACAGCTGAGAGTAGTTTATAAGTTTGAGAGTAGTTTATAGCAGACGCCGAGCGCTGAAAAGCACAGAAAGAGCAAGAAAGGGCAAGAATGCAGCGAAATTATCATCTATAGGGGGCGCTGCAAGCTTACGTCAGAAAAAAAGTTAACTAGGATGCTGCTTCTTATTACACGTCCAAATTACAGTTCGGAGAATTTTGTATAATTTATTTCAGCACAAGGACGACAATTTTGCAGAGAATGAAGAAATTTTCAAGCGTAACGTAAGAAAACATTCAAATGTTTAGGGTCCTATGAGGATAATGTCCCTATGTCTGATCACACTATCATGTATCAAGTCCGAATTCTAGGAATTGTTTAGGTTTATTGTGTATTGCTACGGCAAGGATGCACTTGAATCATAGCGCACTTTAAAGGTTGGTATATAGAGCTTATTGAAATAATTGAATTCGAAATGTTTGCTTTGTTTCGCTTTGGAAATTTCTGCATTCTCTTCTAAATTGTCGTCCTTGTGCTGAAAAAAATTATAGAAAATTCTCCAAACTGTAATTTGGACGTGTAAGAAGCTTTTTTAAATAGTTCAATTTAATTTAGGCGAAAAAAATACTTGATTGCTTTGTTTGGCAATCGGGCCTGTTTTCGAAGGGGTGTTTGCATAAAGCAGCTGATAGACCTGCTTCTGATTTTTCTACATGTATTCGCAAAATTTTGGATGTTTACTTCGTGTATCTGACGCCAACTATTAAAAGTCGACTAATTGGTATGTAGCAGCTAAAAAATATTATTGATTTTATATATTTAACATGTAAAATAACACAAATGTAATGAATATTTTTTCGCGTTTGAACGATGGGTTGCAGTTTTTTTTCTTTCACTTATCTGTCAGATAGTATTTCATGATATATTTCATGAACGTATTTTTCAATTGCGAGCAAATTTAAAGAGCATTTTTCCAGAATATTAATATATAAGCATGTAAATTTAATTTTACATTATTTCCTTGATCAGAAATTTCATAGAAAACATCAGAGAAATTATTTTGGTTTCTATCATTTTATAGTATTGACTTTTTCTTGTTTTGTGTCGGTTGGTTCATTTGACAATAAATTTAAGTAAAACCGTTTAAGCAATATTCAGAACACAATAGAATTTTTTTCTATCATCCTATTGTCAACAATAGAAACCAATGGGCCAAAAATCAAGACAAATTTTGACCACGGTTGACATATGCAGATTTAGTCAGAAAAGTTTTCTACCCTGTCATTCTCCTGTCACAGTTTAATTTCCATAGCTGACTGTTTAGTTGTGATTCATCGTCTTAAATTTAGAATGATAAATATAAGTTATGATGTCAATGTTGTTTTTAAACATAGTTTTTATTACAGACTATACAAAATTGAACCTATAATTTAGATATGCAATAATTTTTCAAACCAAATAAAGTGGGAAAACATTTTCACTATAAGGAATATCATCTCTTCGAGTTATTTTATAAAATTGTTTGTTTCTGCAAGGTGTACTTTATTAACGAAGCCCAGGTTATTGTTTTGAAATGGCATATTACTAAAATTATTTGCAATTAGATGCAAAGTGGGTTTTTCTTTCATTTCCCCTTCATTTGCATCAGTAAATTCAGTTAGAAAACACTGCCAAGTCATTTATGCTATGACCACAATGTTTGTAAGCTGAACTTTTTGAACAAAGGAAAAAGTGAATGGCCTCACAGGTTGATTGGTCTCCCATTACTTTTATTGCTTCCTAAGGGAAACTCGATCATTCACTCGTTAATTATATTTCCATGGTTTGGCCTTTAGAATAGCTTCGATGTTTATATGGTGAGCAGATGTACCTGGTCTAATGTTAAAAACATAGACCAGCTGTCATGTGCAGACGAGCAATGGGTGTTATTCATATCTATTAAATTATTTTTTAACACGAAGCAGTGTTATTTGAAAATCCTAGATTTTATTTATGCATGAATTAGGTATGGATTTGGCGCCAGGTACTGGTCCAATTTATCAAAAAAACAGGTTTTTGGGATCATCTTTATTATCCATAGGCTATACAGTACAATAGACTACTAGAAATGTTAGTTAGCGATTCCAAAGTAAGTTTCCATTCATCAACTTTTTTGTAAAATTTGTAAAATTTTCCCTTTTAATGTTTCCAAACGATAAATAATAATCGTGGAGAAATTAACATATTAAACACGTTTAATTTGATTGTGATGTTATTGTTTTAAGTTCATTGCAGTCTTATTCTTAAACATTTGTTTGGGTTTCACCCACTTTGGCGGTTTAAAATGCAAATGTCACCAATAGTTTTTTGTAGACTCTTACAAAAATAACAATAACTGTCCGTCGTTTTATTTTATTGGAAAGTTGTATCTGCAAGGTCGTGTTTCAATAAGTTGTTTTCATCAAGGTTGGACAAGTTTTGAATATTAGACTTCTTTCCCCTCGATCAAGTCTATGGCCTCTGCATTCTTGCATTATTTTAACAAGCGGTTTTTTATATCTTTTTGAAATTCAAGTGTACAACCTTTCATTTTTTTTTAAAATAATGTAAAATTATGAGGTTTTCATGCTGGTCAACAAATGACTGAAACAATAGCTTCTTGATTGCCCGGAATGTGCTTCGATTCACAAGTTAGGCTACATGTATCATTTTAGCAGTAGTCAACTTTGTGGTTTCAAAATAGATGGATGCTTCCTTCACGGAAATAATTAAGCTGATTAAGTTGTAAATAATTTCTTGCTACGCTTTCTGGCGGAGTATTTCGGGCGTTGTTTCTTTTTTATAACAAGTTCATTTTTTTTTTTTTTGCAAAGCATCCTCCCTCGCTTTATCTTCTTTTATTAAATGTAATCAAGCTGTTCTGTTTAGTTTAAAGCTGCTCTCATCACTGGTTATTATGCTCTAGAAATCTGTAAGGAACATTGACCATCAGCTGTTCACTGCCTGCTTAGTTATTCTTATCGAGATGCCATGCATGTGGAGCACCATCATCTATTTGGGTCCCTTATCAACAGGGCCATTCCATACAGTTCCAGCCTTAAGTGAACCGAATATGCACCAGCTATTACGATGCACTGTAGCTTTTAATAGACTCCAGTTGAAGCTAATTTGCTTAAAGTTTGTGACGCCAGAGCTGGGTTTTGGTCACGATAACGAGCAGAATTTTGAGTGATGCTCTCCTTAAATTGCTGAAACACACGGATGTATTTTTAGACAAGGATAACATCCAAAATAACTGCACTGGAGTTAGGTAATGTCAGATTTTGCAACTTGGGTGCTGTCATAAGCTTGCAAGAACTGCGCTTGGATGCAATGACAATGATGAAAGTGCAGCACTTTTCAGTCTTTTCTAGGTTTAAGTATCCTGGTGAAATATCTTTTGCACACTGTTGTGCTCAAAGTGCTTATTGTTTTAAGAGGTGGACTTAGACAGACATGGATTCCGTCCTAAAAATTATATACAAAAATATGATGGATCAAAGGGAAAGCCTCATTCAATCACCAATTGTGTATTTTTTATTGCAGCTATTAAGTTGCTAAAATGGAATATAAACGGCTGATTGAGGTACAGTCAAACCTGCTAAAGGTGACCACTTAAATAATTTTCAAATTAGATCACGGTTTAGGCTCTACAGGTGGTCACCATACAGAGAATTTCTATGAAAGAAAACATCGTGTAGGCCTATACATTAAAACAATTTCTTTTAAGCGGTCACTATGCAAAGGTGCTCACTTTACCAGGTTTTAATGTAGGCCTACATTGATGGGCATTTCAGTCTCTTAAGATGTTTCTGTTGTTGTTTTGAAAGCTGTACATTAATGCACTTAAAAAGTAAAAGTAATGTATCAAAGGATGTTTTCGTGATCCCAGTAAATTTAACTTCATCCGCTTCCTTTAAATATACTCAATTAATTTCCATGAATGACCATTTTCTGTTGAATGACCCTTATAAATGCCATATTTAGTCATATGCCGATCGTTTTTTTGTATTTACAATGTTCTATTCACGCATTGTGCTGCATCCTCCAGATGCTCGTGTGAATAACCTAGCAAATGCACTTTGCAAAATTGCCATCACAAATTGGGTTTAGAATATGTCGATTAATTGCCACAGAGTGACGCAAAATGATTCTTTTCTCATCAATAGGCATAATGATATGGTACATGTATATGAGGCAGGCATCATTCTAAGATCAAGGCCACGATGCTTGACCTTATTATTATTGGAACGGCATACTTTTTTGTTGTTGACGTTTTCACATGATTCTAATGATAGTTTTTGAAGAAAAAAAAACACGTGTTACTGATAATGTATGCAACTTTTTTGTATTTTAGTCGTTAGATCTCGTGTCAGTGCCACCAAAAGGGCCTGCAGCAAGTTTCTTCTTATTATGAGTCATAATCATGAGTATAAGCCAATGGGTGTATCCCTGGTTGCGCACTAGGGTTTGTTAACCATCTCATTAGCATGCTTGGAGGACGTTCGTATTTAATCATTCCAACTTGCGCATGCAAGCCAAATATGCAAGTGGGTGTTGAAATTGGCAGACTCCAGCACTGCGTAGTCAACCCCGTTGCTTTTTTGTATCAGACGAGTGGCTTTGGCTTTGTAGTGAGGTTCAAGGTGCTTGGCCTAAAGCCAGAGTTGAATCAAGCATAGTTTAGTCACCTTGCACCACTTTTTCACTGTTCACATTTCACAAAAGGCCTACAGTATGTAAATGATGTAGCAAGCACATTGCCTTCATGGAATGTGGGATTTTTTGGCATTTTGTGCAGACTCGATCCTTCATGGAACTCGATCCATGCAGCCTACTTTCAGACGTAATACATCTACAGTGTATAGTCTGCATAATAGTACGTACATATGCATATAATTTAGTTATAATTAATATAGCACATGCACACTTTAGCTGCATTAATCAGTGTGGAATAAGTTGATTGCCGTCGATTTTGTGACTTGTATATGAAAAAAAATATGAAAACAGCATATAATACAATGTATATTGCCTATCGAATTTTATAAAATTATAGACGCAGCAAAATTCTACATGTATGATAGTTGTATAAAATTACTTCAATATTCTCCAGCCTTTATTTTTTACACCAGTTTGATATGGTAGGCTATTATTTCCTGATCCAGGCTGTCTGCTCCATTGTCATATGCAAAATAATGTACATTTTACACTGTAATCAGGTGAATCTATTCTGGAGGTCACTTACAGCGTGACTTTTTGCATAACAAAATGCTGTTTTATGTGAATTCCATTTTTTAAACTTTTTGTATCATGAAACCTTGTGTCGAAATCAATGATTTTTTTATCTGTTCAAGGCTTTCATTATAAATAGATTGACAACTGAACAAGCCATGCGATTCACATGAGTCATGTGATTTTGCACCAAAATTTCCTAAGTTGGTAATTTATCAGCTAATGTATGTATAGGCTACATGTATACAGACCCTACTCAAAATTTCTCAATGTCAAATGCGATTCTTGCATGCATTAACCATTTGTAAGGCGATTCCAGAATTTGTTGTTGACACATTGGGATTCAAGGCTGTGTGGTTGCATATTCATTGAGGTTTTGGTTTCTTTAGATGTGTTTGTTTGGTTGATACACATTTATGGCACTCAACCACAGGATAAGGTAAACGAGGAAATATGAAAAATTATAGGCGATGATCATATTTTAGAAAATCTATTCCGGCATGGAAACAACCATGGACAATTTTCAAAATCCGTCCAGGATCACCAAATTCTCTGGATTGCCAGGCGGAAATAGTTACATGTACTACGAGGCCATCTGGCACGGATGCTTTCTTTAAGAACGTCAAAGACATACAATGTATAAATTTTCCTTACTTGAACTTGGGTTGTTTGCGTGCAATGCCAAAAAACATGTATCTACTGTGGGCCAAGGCTATATTTTGCCCTATGCGGATTCAAGAAACAAGAGACATTGGCCCTGGCACACTTTCTGTTTCTTCCCCACACATTTCCTTTCTGTACAACTCACAAATTGGCATTTTTATTTATTCCATTGGGATCTTGTATTGTATGCGTACTGGTAGTTACATTTTTTTTCTTTTTTTTAGGAAAAAAAGATAAGCGATAATGGAAGTTTGCAGCAGTGAGGAAATGCTGGCAGCTGCAGACATTCATCACCACTGCAACTCTTGCATCAAACTGTGGAGGTGCAATGTTCGTCCTCGAGCCGGGGAAAGCTGCGAAATCATTTCCTGCGAAGTCGAATGCGGCGCCAGGTTTCACGCCTGCAAACGTTTCGAACACAAGCTGCTATGTGCCAACGAAAAGGTACCGTGCATCAACGCGGTCAACGGCTGTCCGATTTGGATGTTCCGACGGCTTTTGGGACGCCACTTAGCGACATGTCCTGCCAGTGTCGTGCACTGTACCATGGAGTGGAATCGGTGGCCCGTCTGCTCCAGAGAACGGCAGATGCACATCCCGTTTCATCAGCCCAATCCTAATGCTCGTGCCGGGCAGTTAGACGTTGCGCTGGCCCTTCGCGATCAAAGAATGCTCAACGAATGGCTCAGAGCGCCCAGGCGTACCCGAAGGGCTCTACGGAACAGCCTGACTAGACGCTTTCCGGCAGTTCCGCTGCAGCTTAGAGGAGCGAACGGAGTCACCGGCATAGAATCTACCAACGACAGCAGCGAAAACTCTTCGTCACACCCATCACGTCACGTGACAGACGACGAGGAGGACACACCTTGGGAAGCAAGGAAGGCACCACCGGGACTTCAGCGCAGCGTATGCAGCGAGCTGTACCGAGCCAGCAAGCAAGCCACCGATAGCTTGACCGCTGCCCTAACCATGATCACTAACCATAACGGTAACCGCGCGCTGACGCCCGCTGACTTTCGGGAGGGAGACAGGAGACAGGAGCTGATGCGGTGGCTGGGGTTTCGTGCGGATAAGGAAAACTTGAACGGCATGGCTAACGGTTGGACAGCGGAGAGCGAATTGCAGAAAGCCCTGCTCGCGGAAGCCGAAGAGGACATGGATGTTGAGAAATCGGCGTGCGATTCCCACATTACGGACATGGAAGACGTGACCAAACTGCCCAAAGACCTGTCGAAGACTTTGAACGGGACCACCATGGATTTAGAAGTGGACGCTGAGGTTTTAGAAGACGTGTTTGAGGCACCCGGTAACTATGACATCCTTTTTGTTGACCACACTGTTGTCAGCGAAATCTCTTCCGCTTCCATGACCGACCATGCCCGCAAGCAGCCTACTATCGTTCCTCCCATCCCACCACCACCCCCACCCACCTCCCCGCCACTTTTTGTCAACCTGGGCTTGGACTTGACACTCGAATCCATCACGCGCTATCAAACCAAACCCAAATCCATGTACACGTTTTTGTGCGCCCAAGAGTTTCGGCGAGACGAATACAGCTGGCACTACAAGAACGTGCACAGCGATATTCACGGTGGACTCAACGGCTGGCTCGAACAGCGCTGTCCGCTCGCGCACTACGGTTGCATGTTTTCCATGAGGCGGTTTCACCCCACGTGCTGCGGCTCCACCATCGTCCATAACGACATTTTGGAAAGTTTTGGCGTGAGGCCTTTTCTTCCTCCAGGTTGCCATTCGCTAGCACCACCCGTCTCCAACAGGAGTTCACCCGAGAGAAAGCCGAGCCGTAGGACCCCTCCTCGTGCGCTCGACTTTAAGCAGCCCAATGCGTTGTCTGCAGCTTATCCTATGGAAGTCATCCACGAAGACGGGGATAACGGCATTGTCGGACCGCAGCCGGTGATCCAAGAGGATGGACCTTGCCGCCAAAGCGCAGGGCATGCAAGTTACTTGGTGTTAACCCAGTTGCCGTTCGAAGTATTGCTCCACATGGCTCGGTTCTTGGACAGCTTTAGTTTGTGCAACTTGGCGATGACTTCCAGACTTCTGAGGGAGGTTTGCTGCAGCTTGTTGGAAGAGAGGGGGATTGTCGTACAGCAATGGGAGAGGGTCAAGTGTGGAAAACAGTACACGTGGAGAATAGCATACAAGGTAAGTCATTGAGCGCGTTAACATGTCAAGTTGCTGTATTTAAGCTAGACCTCACACCTGAGAGTGATGTTACTAAAAGCATTCTGTCAATATTCCATGTGAAATGCTCTTTTACAAAATTGCCTTATTCCTGTTCAAAATGACTTGGAAAGTCAGGAAATTTCACTCTCAAAAAATGTGGGAATCCTGTTGTTAGTCTGTCGTAAGCCTCGAGTGAACTTTCTTCCTCATGGCCGATTACAATGGCCTCGCAGTGTAATTTTTGCATACTTTGACTTCAAGTCTGTGCTAACTAGAAACTCACTATAGCAGTCACATTTGCCAAACTGGAATAAGGCTAATTGAGCCAGCTTGACGATTTTTGCAGTTGCGATTTGAAATTAACATGCTGTTCTTGTCTCTTTTATTATCTAGCGATGGTCGTTTAGCACGGCCTTTTCTCCAATTCGACAATGGGGCTTTGAAGATCAAGAAAATATGGCCAACCATCTCAAGTCGTGTATATATTTCCAGCGCAATTATAAGACTGAGCCATATTTCTATCCAGTAGGCATTAATCCTAATCCGAACATTTACAGAAAGTTAAAGGAGGGCATTGACGAGGCCTTAAGGAAGGAAGCAAGCCAGTAACGGAGACACTATAACAAAGTTATGAACAAGGTATGCATATAGGAAGCAATACATGTTTTAGAAGTCCGGTGAAAAACTCGTGTTTATTTATTTATTGGAGCACAATATTGCGATTGCGATGTTTTCAGATGATTTGCATGATACTTACACATTTTTTATGTTTGTCGAAAAGGAAGCAAATTCATGCACTTTCGAGCGTAAGACTGATTAAACATGTCTGCCATCGCCCTATTAGATCACAATTAGGATTTCCAATTTGATAAACATTTTATCTTTTATTTAACACATGCCGTAAACTATTCGCAGTGGAAGGTAGTTAGCAGTTTTGTTTAAATTTTTATTTAAAAATCGATAAGTGTTGAAATATGTTTACCCCTCGTCCATTTCGAATATCAGAAAGAGCAGCGAGTTGATGTGGATGATTACGTTGTGTATAAAGTAGCTAGTAATGTCATAATAACCATATCGGGCTAGTCATACCTATGCTGAAAGCATTAACATGACTTAAGCAAGTTAGAATTTGGGAATCTGCTCAATTCTTATCAAATAAGTTTAGCATGTGGAAATCTTCAGATGGTTAATTAAATGGACAAAAATATTCTGCTAAATTTTTAGCTAGTCAAAACAAATATAAATTGGTACTGGTTTGTGGTGGTAATATATAATTAGGAAATTATTTTTTAACTAAATAACATGACTGAAACAATTTTAGACAGAACTATTGAAGATGCACATTTCAAATGGCAAAATGGAAAATGATGTTAAAAAAATACACGTACCTTTCCTCACTAACTGGATTTACGTCATAATGGCATTTTTTAATTATGGACAAGTTTCGAATTACGGTTTGCACTTGTTCATTATACGGCCATTCTCTACAGTATATTTATCCTGTGTAAATGAATATTATAACTATTGGCAAGAAATTAGATTTAACTAGACATTTTATACCATCAGGCGAGCTTTCAGTTTGGTCGTATTTTGCAGTCCAACATAGATGTTCGAAAATTTTCTGTTTGATTTTAAATTAGTTCATGGTTATTACTTCTGTTAATCAACATAGACCTATTTTAGCCCCCTTCGCACCGCACGCGAATCACTGCCGACGCTTGTGCGGTCGACTGAGTTGGGGCCGGATATGAAGTCAACGCATGCACACGTGAAGTGCAGCGGCGTTGAGGCCGACGCTAAAAAGCCGCCATCTTTGTTTTATGGCTAGCCTTATTTCAAAGATGGCTGCCGGCGCACAAGGCAGTGTCTACGTGATAACTATTTCGTCCGTCACGTGTGTGAATGGCGATCTCTCGACGTAAAGGATAGCGGTGAGTGATTCGCGTTTGGTGCTTGGGGGGCTTTATGGGATGATATTTACCTAAATGGTAGTTGGCAGCAGCTCGATTGTTGTATAGGTGGCACTGAACCTCATCACTAACATTTTCGATTTAATACCTTCAGTGTAGGATTTAATCTCCACTGAATACTTTTTTTTTAAAATGTCGTTGCCATAATCTGTCCAACTTATTGCTTGTTCTTCAACAAGTTAGAAACATTTGTGCTTGTGCATAACTACACTAAATTTCAATTCAGCTCAATACATAAAGCGTAATTTTCATTAAATGACATTGGGTTAAACACTCAAATTAATAAATTTATCCTGTTTATATAGCCCAAATTATGGAAAATCTATGGGCAAGAGATTAAATTTAACTAGACATTGTATTTTATACCATCAGGCGAGCTTTCAGTTTGGTCGCATTTCAACTGCTGCAGCCAGGCTAGGAATGATTGTAGCGATTTTTCTTCCATGGCTCTGCCCAAAACGCTGGATCCTCTTGTATATTAGACCATTTATTTAGTAACAACTCATGTTCAATTTATAGCAAGTGTGTGAATGATAAAATTGTACATCTTGAGAATATAATTATTGCTCCAGAGGACAAGGCAAAGAACAATAGTTTAAAGTAAAATTAGTATTCAAGAGACGCAATGTCAACATTTAGATATTCTAGGTATTCACCAACAATAACAAGCAACCTCAATTAAGCTTTAGGTGCAGTTTCAGTTAAAATGTAAATAATTTATCACATGCTCATAACATTGATCACAAGATTAATCATAGTCACCACTGCTGAATAGCTTGAATATCAAGCATACTGTTTTTGAAAGATCCATTTCCCTTATGAGTTCCTTACTTTTGTTTTCTCCTTGCAGCAAAATGTTTGACATCTTTTTAAAATCTAGAACTAATCCATCAATGCATATTAAATTCAAACTTATTCTTATCACAAGTTTTAAGGGAAAGGGTATAATGCATATTTATCAAATGTACCAGGGACATTTCTTTGTATATATCATTATACTTATGATTGTTGCAAAAACCGATCAGGTGGTTTTGATTCGAAAATATTAACTGTTTACCTTTTCTCGGGAATCTAAATTGCTTCATCATTTAATGTTTTATGAAACAAATTTCAAAAGTATAATTGGTATGTTCCTGTTACCAAACTAAAGTTTTTCACATGATCTATCCTAATTGTGGAAATCCGAATTTTTAATTGATCTTTAATTTTTGCAGCAAATTATTTGTGAATGTCCATCAAAGCTGACGTTAGTTGATTTGGCAATTATCATGTGTAAAATTGTAAACTATTGTAATGTTGTGAAGTGTGACTATTTTATGCTAGTTTGATAACATTCACCTTTATAAAAGAATTTTGGGTAATATTGTTTGTGATCATCATTATTGCTTAAACAATTACCAAAATGCACTTTTTATCAGAAAGTTAGTTTTTTTACGCTATAAAATGTACACCTTTAAATTTCAATTATCAATTCAATCCAATTAAATTCCTTACCCTGTAGTCAGCATGTAGTATGCCAGAATTTTTAATGGGAATTAAGAGTACGGTCGTGGCCGATTTTTGGGGAACTATCCCGGCATTCGCCTTTACTTGCCTATATAGGCAATTAATGGAGGTTGTGGGAAACCACGAAAAACCACAACCAGGATAGCCGACCAGGGTTTGAACCCTGGTCTCCCGAAATCAAGGAGCTGAGCATAACCATGAAGCCAACAACCAACATCTTCGGTTTAATTGCTATCTTTCGCACATTATTAGTTGTATATCCTAAGAACTATCAAATTCGCTATCTTTAACCGTTATGAAGAAATTGGGGTGCCTTCAGAAACGCAGTAACTAAAATTACATCAATGGTTTAAAACTTTTAACATTTCCTTGTTTCAGACTTCCATTTTTTTGAAAAGTAAAGGTTGTGTCACCAAATTGAAGATAGTCAAAAAGAACATACCTATAGGGTGTCTTAAAACATCAATGAGAGCAAGTACAGGATCAACTTCCCATAACACTGTATTGTTCTATTTAAAGTAAACCTTATATAATTTAAAATTAATATTGTTATGAAAACAATATGTCCTAGTGGCTCTCCCTATGGACACCTCATCCTAGAACTCTCCTGCCATCTGGTGGAGAATTTGTAGCATCACACGCCATCTTGGAAAGCTTTATTCTTCAGAGGCAGGGAGTGCGCTGTCCCCACTGGGTTGGGAGACGGTATCTGTTTTAATTTTCCATTATGCCATTTGAAATGTGCATCTTCAATAATTCTGCCTAAAATTGTTTCTAGATGACGTTACCACTTTGATTAGTAACCCAACAAAAGCTCATTTTATTGCGTTTAATTGCTCAAACAATTAATAAAATGCACATTTTTTTTATCAGAATTTTAGTTTATTTCGCGCTAAAAAATGTACACCTTCAAATTTGAATCTTTGGCTTGATTGTCATCCTGCGCACAAACTTGTATCTATTCATGAACTCGTTATCAAAGTCGCTATCTTTAACTGTTATGAAGAAATTGGGTGTGCCTTCAGATACGCAGTAACTAAAATTACATCAATGGTTTAAAATTATTAGCATGCCCTTGTTCCAGATTTTCGTTTTTTGAATTAAGAGGGCTGCATTCCACAATAAGCCTTTTTTCTAAACTATTTTTTATTTAATTTTGGAAATCATTGGGAACAAATGGAATGTACGAGGGCCTAGCCTTTGTTTAAATTTTTTGTTTATGTATATTTCATTTTATGGAAATATGTCTTAAGTTTACCAGACCCTCTATAATTATAAACTTTACAGACATATTTTCGCTAAATTGAATATTCATATACATAAACAAAAAATTTAAACAAATAATAGAATATTTATGTTAGGTCCTCGTACATTCCATTTGTTCCTAACAGTTTTCAGAATTAAATTAAAAAATAATTTTGAAAAAAAGGCTTATTCAGGTATGCAACCCCTTTAAAGGCTGTGTCACCAAATTGAAGATAGTCAAAATGAGCCAAAAAGAACATACCTAGGGTTTCTTAAAGCATCAATGAGAGTAAGTACAGAATCAATTTCCCATAACACTGCATTGTTCTCTTCAAAGTAAACCTTACATAATTTAAAATTAACATATTGTTATGAAAGACTACAAGTTTATCTACAAAGATAATTTAAATATTTATCCCCACCTTTAGATTTTTTGGATGGTATTTATTGTCCTTGTCCCACAGTGGCCTGTTGTCTGGACTGAACACTTCATTCAATTGATCAGCAAATCTGGTAAGTAGTAAATACATCACTGAAAATGTCTTTAGATTATTTGGCAAGTGCTATCTTATCCTGCCTTGAATTAGCAATTTGTATGCGATTATATCTCTGCATACTTACTGGTTATTTTCATTAAATCTTTGTACGAGTTCCATGTGGCCATGCTCTGGGTAGACCAACATCACAGGCCAAATTAAAACATTATCATGTTCTCCGAGGTGTACTTTCGCATCCAAGGCAGCTTCGTGACGAGGTATTAGATTTTCCAATACATCTCGAGAGTTTCCAGCAATTTTAATACCTCTCGCCTATAAAATTTAAGTATAGGTCATTCGTCATCATATTTACTAATTATATAATATAATACTTTCATTCCTTTCAAATAATGGTAAATTGGTTGCTCTATGCAGGAATCTTATTTTGGAACAAAACATTATATTCCTCTTCACAACTTGCAATATTTACTTGAGTAACATTAGTATATGCACAGGGGTTTGGCTTCTTGCAAAAAAAAATATATTTACATTTTTGCTATTTAATAAACTTACTTGAATCTCTTTGAACAGTTTTTCTTCCATTTGCTTAATTTTCTTTTGCTCAAAATTCTTTTTTTTCAAATCCCTTGCAGCACGATTCTGTTTATAATCAATGCAAATTTTAGTTCTAGAAAGCCTTGATATTAGTTAAATTAAAAATGCAATTAAGATAATGAGAATACTTGCCTTCTGTTTTTTCGCTGTGGCTTGTATTTCCAAAAGCTGGACCTCCTTTGAATTTATCTAAAATTATACAAAATAAAATTCATTGTTGGCTAAATCCAATATTGCGAGAATGGGTCATATTCTTTCAAAAACAATTACCAATAATCCTCGCGAGCACCACTCTAAAGAATCATCTATGCATCCAAGCTGCAGAAGACACTGAGCTCCTGTTCAGAATTACTGCATGAGATACACTCTAGAAAACAATTTATTTCAAGCATACTATAATTTAGATTCAAACCTCTTGTAATTGCTTTAAGGTGATCTTCTTTATGTTCCAAAGCTTTTATGCAGTCCAATAGAGATTTTCGGAAATTCCCTAGATTCAATTTCAATTAGTTTATGCTATTTTACTCCTGTTAGACATGATAATTATGGCCTGATACTTACCTAAATGGTAGTTTGCAGCAGCTCGATTGGTGTATAAATGGCACGTAACCTCTGCACTGACATTTTTTATTTTAATACCTTCGGTATACGAATCAACCGCCCAGCGATACTTCTTTAATTTAAAATTGTTATTACCATCGTCTTTATAATTTATTGCCAGTTCTGCAACAAGTTTTAAACATTTTTAGTGCATGTAACTACACTAAATTTCAATTCAGCTCGTTGGTCAAAAATTCCAAAAACAACCAATAGAAAACAATAGATTTTTTTCTATAGAGATCAATAGACAAAATAACAATACAATTTAATTTGACCAAGGCTCATGCAGTAGAGCATAATATTCATTAAATGACATGGGGTGAAATACCCAAATTAAAAACATTCTGTTTTAACCATACATTTTTCTATAAGAACCATATGAAAAACATATGGTTAAAAGATGTTGTATTTTGTACAAAATTTGTAGGCCTACCATCAGGCGAGTTTTCAGCTGGATCGTATTTCAACTGCTGCATGGCTTGAAAAAGTGGGGGCAATTCTTCTCCCTCTTTAAATGGCTCTGTCCGAAATGCAGGATGTTCTTGGATTTCCTTTAAATTAGAACATTTCTTTAATAACACGTAATGCATGTACATTACAATATAATTTATCGTAGGCTTTTAGCTAACCTTTTCCCAGTTCTCAACTGAGAACCCTTCTTTTTGCGGTCTTTTTTCGAGTTTTCCCATGAAGTCCTCTAATTGCTGATCCATAGTCTCTGCGAGTTTCCTGCGATCCTCATCATTCATACTTTTAGAATTTGTTTCTTTTGAATTCATTTCAAAATTAACTAACTTGGGCGAACTTAAATTCAGACAAGTTCTGGCATGTGTACCTAGCTTCCTTAATCCTTATGTTTAAATAACAGACGATTGTAGATGGCGCTTCCTACCTCGCTTCCATACTCCATAAGCAATGTGACGGTGTGCCATATTAATAATCGCGGATTTATTGTGCGCGGGTTGTTTCGTATTTGGTTCTGTTACAAAAGTGGAACAAAACTTGAAAATGTTTGCGGATTTAAGCTGGTAAGTGTTGTTTTCTTCATTTATTTACATTCATGTATTTATATGACTTTAAAGGATATGGAAATACTAACGTTTGTACTTGCACGTAGGGGGAATATCATAGAAGTGATAACTTGATTAGGCCTAAGCCTAATCCTATGATTTTTTTCAAGGTGTATTGAATTTTTTATTCATCTTTTGGAAAGTGTAAGATCGGAAGCCCTGTGCATTTAGGCCGGAATTCATAGTCGTCGAATAAGCACTACTTGTGTGTTAAAAGTATACAAATAAGTACTACTTATACGACTATGAATTCCGGCCTTAGTTTAGTATATCGATAAAATAAGCCTGGTCTACACGCAATGATTTGTCTATGATCAGGAATAAATTAAAAGAAATTGCCACAAATCGTGCGGCTACACTTCTCAAACTTTCCCTCAGATTTTACCGTCTTCTGTGTAGTTGTTTCAAACTTGGACGAATTGCTACATCGTCCAAGCCTCCAAGGTTCCAACGTATTCCCCAGTGGCAAATTTCAAGGTCGTCGAGAACATAATGGTAATTGAGTGAAAGTCTGTCGTCTTGCTTGCATACCAAGCTCCAACCCATCATGCTTTTTTCGTTTTTGTCAAACAACTACATGTAAGGGCGGATTCACACGCAATGATTTGTTTGACAAATCATCCGGCCGATATCAAGCATGACTGCAATTTGGATCATTTGCATGAACTCAATGACAGTTGTTTGGCAAACTCGAAAAAGCATGATGGAATAATGGAACTTTGTGTACCATATAAGGGAAAGTGTGAGTGGACTAACTGTAGATGCACGATTTGTAATAGTGGCAATTTATTTTCATACTTTCCTGATCATGCATGCATGTCAAATTTGTTAAACAAATATTGCGATATCAAGCATGACTACCGACAAAATAAGTTGTAGATCGTGTGGACGGCAAATTAGATCATTTGCATGAAGTTTTACTTCTGCAAATGATTCAATTCATGCAAATTACGCAAGATTTGTCAAACAAATCATTGCGTGTGGATCCGTCCTTTTCATGCAAAGGATCCAATTTGCCGTCCACAAGTAATGTTTTTTCGGTAATCATGCTTTATATCGCAAGATTTGTCAAACAAATCATTGCTTGTGGATTCGGCCTTTTCATGTAGTTGTGGTTTGACAAAAACGAAAAACCGAACAATAAAATAATTAGAAACAATCTATAAAGCCTAGTCTACAAGTAATGTTTTGTCGTCATTATTGCATGATCAGGAAAGACTGTACACAAAAATTGACACAAATCGTGTGTATGTAATTACTCAAACTCTCGCCCAGACTTTTGCTTAGCTAGTCTTCTCTAGAGTGGTTCAAAATCGTCATGGAGCAAGAACTTGCGCATGATTATGCAAGATTTGGCAAGCAAAGCATTAGCCTAGATGTGGATGTCAAGTTTTACAATTTTGCATGAACTAAATGAGCTTTAACAAACTCGAAAGACTGATCCGCTTGAGCTTTGTGCCCAAGCAAGTCGGTTAAATTTCGCTCCCCTGACACTGTTCTTGATCCATGACGATTTTGGAACCACTACGCAGATAACTGGGTAAAAGTCTGAGCGAAAGTTCAGTTGTGTAAATGCACTATTTGTGCAATTTTTTTTAATCAAGCAAGAATGAAGAGTAATCATTATATGTAGACCAGACTTTAGTCATTGTCACTGGTAAAACTTGGAAATTCAATGTCACATTGTTAATCATGTTAGTGCTCTAGTTAATAAAATACAATGAAGTCATTTTGAGCTTTTAATGGTCAATTCCAGTTGTGATGTCTACATTTATTGTAGGCAAACAAACAACAATTACATTTGAGTGATGTCAACAACAAATACGTTCTAATCATTATACATCCGTTATGATTAACACACATTATAATGTGGTACTACTGTAGGCATATACACATATTATAACAAAACAAAGGTAGGCTCATTAATTTAAGTAATCCTACCAGTACCAAAAATTGAAAGTGTAAAAATGCCTACATTATAAATAGTGATGCATGTTGGCAAAAAATTTGAATTACCAAAAAATGTGTTCCTTAGTTGAAAACCTTTAAAATTTAAAAAGATTCTTTGTTAAAGACAATCACGGTATAAATAATTCTCTATTACAATTACGTTCGATTATTTCCAAAAATGTTTTCATTTCTCAGGCACCCCACAAGACGCAATCGCCTTTCCATGAAATAAAGCAGGAACTTGTGCAAGAAACATCTCTTGTCCACTATGTAGCAGTACAGATTAAAGCTAGCGTAGACCTAGCACCACAAAGGTAATTTTAACATTTACAACATTCCTTCTACTCGTAATAAGAAACTAAAGACCTATAAAGGTGCTTCACTTTAATAGGGCAATTAAGAAAACAAAATTCCTCGTAATATATGTACATCAATTGGTACTTACATCCTAATTAAGACTACACAAATAATCGATTACTGTATCTAGTACTCCTTATTGCCAATCTTGTACTTACGCTTTCTCGAATATTAGGCACCCGACAGTAAGGACTGCCAGAAATTTTTTGAACACAACTTTTTCTATCATGATTTCATTAATCCTGTAAATTTTTAACTACACGAATGAGAGTTCCCTCAACTTTATAATTTAAAGTAATCAGAAATTATACAAGCAAAAAAAATCGAATATCGATTTTCTCCTACAATGATCGAGTATATTTCTTCAAATAAACGCAATCTTTTTATTTACAAACTGTTAATTCGTTTCCAATGAAATATGTGATTAAATATGCGTATCGGCTTTTACGGTAAGGAGGACTAATCACCTTCGATATTTGCTGTGTCTTTGGCATCAGGACTCCCATTTTTATTAAGGCTGACTGATTGATTACTATTTTCCAAATGGTCATTATGCAGGTGATCCTTCGATTGATTATTACTAGATTCTGGGGAGGGTTCCTCTTCGTCATCATCCCCGCCATCCTCCTCATCTTCTTCTTCATCCTCATCTCCGTTCTCTGTCTCCATTAACTTTCTCGCCAATTTCACAGCTAAGAATTCATTGTAATGCAGCTTCCTTTTTTGCTCAAATAGTTTTCGCTTTGCTGAAAAACGATAAATGTGGCATCATGAGTTTAATACTGACACATAAACCAAAAAAATTGTAGGGTAAACGCATTTTTAAAACTAATAAGAAACAGAATGGTTCAATCATTTAAAATAAAATAACCTCTTTCTTCGTCGGTTTCATCGGCATACATATCATCATCATCATCATCCTCATCTTCTTCCTTCACAACAAGTGCTTTTGGTAAACTTTTAGATCCGAGCTGAATTCTATACAAAATGGTAATTTTAAATAGTGTAAAAAAAACGCATTGTCACATAGTTTTGGTACAAGATTGATGCATACTTCTTGGCCAGTAAATCGGCATTTAACCCATCTGTTTCATCATCTGAATGAGGATCTACACTTCCTTTACTCCCTTCTTCGGGATCTTTATAATTGGCATATGGTGTTTTTGGCTCGTCTATCTTCATGTGACCGTAATCTTTATCGGCTGGGTGCAATGTTTGTAAAATGTTCATTTCATCCCATTTCATCTCCTTTGAATTGCTATAACAAATTGAAGAATTATTAATGCCCAGTGTAATTTTAATCAGCAGCACTATAGTATTTGATAACAGTGTTGTAATGACCTATATTAATTGTCATGAATTAGAAAATATTACATTTTTTGGGGATTGATTCCTGCTTTATTTAGATTAGGATGTATACAGCTATCAATAGTATTTCTGAAACCTAGCAGTGCGATATCATGGTGAATATAGCCAGGGAAGTAACAAATAGATGTTGCCTAGGGAGTAGTGACAAATATAGAACATTTGCTGAATCCATCTTTCATGATAAGAATGAGCTTTCTTAGCCTTGTCCTCCTTTTTTTGTCCAAATTTACATTTTGACCTCTTGATGCAACAGATTAGTAGAGAAAAAGAGGC
This sequence comes from Xestoiulus laeticollis, assembly GCA_034698905.1. Classification (NCBI taxonomy): domain Eukaryota; kingdom Metazoa; phylum Arthropoda; class Diplopoda; order Julida; family Julidae; genus Xestoiulus; species Xestoiulus laeticollis. The sequence goes on along the minus strand of JAQGCC010001663.1, from coordinate 1,048 downwards.
GTCTATTTTCGAGTGTTTTTTGAGCTGTTGGGGGTAAAGATTAATCACAAGAAATCATTCAAGCAGATGACAAATTACATTTTATGATAATTGTCATGGAGATGTATTTGAATATATGAGAAATCTGGTGAACCGAGAAATCTACGTTTCCCACTTCCGAAAACTCTTGTTGATTTTCACGCTATTTATAAAATCGTTTCGAATTTGTATTTCTTATTTCTCGTAGTACTAAAGATATTTTCGTAATATATTATTGGCGAAATTTTATATTTTATTATCTGTAGGCCCTATATACCCTGATTATCGTTGTCAGATTCCGCCTAACTAGTGGCACGTTTGCGCAACTTCGATTATCCTTTAACTGCATGGCAAAGACAAGCTATAACACGAAGTACGTTAATTAATTAAGTGTCTTACCATCTGTACGGTTCGGTTTTTTCAAAGCTGGAGGAACTCTTTAAAATGCCTTTTTTCGGAGCTTTTAGCAAGTTGTCCGCCATCTTTAGCCCTTAACCAAAATGCAAATGGAGATTTTTAATTGCGTTGCATTATGGGAAGTGAAAGGCAGAGTGGCACACAAGTGCTCATTGGTCCAATTTCGGGTCCTCCGTTTGAAAGGCATGAAACCTGTTTTTTTTCTACGGAGGCCCCGTGTGTCCCTGTGACATAGGTTAATATAGGGATCATGCATATAATAGAGGGAGCTAGGAGGTATATTAGAGTTTATAGGTCCTTTTACAATTTCTATCTGGTCTGGAACATGAGAAAAAGAGTACAGTGCTGTCAAATACGTTCATGTGTACGCAAGCAGCTAAATCTCCCAAAAAATCACCAGACTATCAATTTATACGTTTATTAATCGACCTACAAATTCAATGATGACAATTAAGATTTGTATTAGTATTATTAAAAGTATAGTCAGTTTGTCATGCAGTGCAAAAACATTCTATTCACACTGACCAAATCAAGTACACTGATGTAGATCAAGTCTTGATCGAGTTCGCGCGAATCCAATCAAGTTGTCTGCTCCACTTGATGTGGATCAAGT
>JAQGCC010001662.1:0-22136 GCA_034698905.1 Xestoiulus laeticollis | reverse complement strand
AAATTTTAATTACACAAGTCGCTGACTTGGTTGAGAGCTTTCCCCATAGGAAACGGGGTGTTTAGTTCCCCCTTAAGTTAAATCGTTTATCTTGTTAAATTCGTTGTAATTATCCTCTTCACTGAAACTTTAAAAAATCATATATGTGATTTTTACATGTGATGTCACAATGTGTTCAATTTTATTTTCTAATTAAGCTGATGCTAAATTCCTAAGAACTCACGTTTTCACACACTATAGGCATACATTGTTATAATGAACATATAGCATTAAGTCATGTTTTTCAGATTTCTCTAAATCGAATTCATGAAGATTTCATGCTTTGGTTTCATGTACATGTATATATAGAGCTACTATAACGATGCAAGTCACTATATAATGCCGAGGCAGAATTTAAATAAGGAACACAAATTTATTCTAAACACACACACAAAAACCCTTTGACAAAAGGATAGCATAATCGAGAAAAGCTTTCAGATATCTTGAGTAAACAGCAGATATTTTGTTTACCAAGCCATTTTTGGACATGACCTGAAGTGTTTTGAATAATCCTGTTGAAAATGCTATAGCCTCGTGGCATTTTTGCCTTGGTATGTAGCAGCAACTATTTCTCTAGTATGCCACGACACATAATAATGCCAATAGCCAGGCATTCCATGTAAGGAATCTTGCACTGGTCATTCGTACAGCGCATTTCAGTTCTTTACCCGACCAATGATTGTGGACAAATTACATATGCATGCATATGAAATGATATGCATGCATATAAGTGTTATTACATGTAGTTGAAATGTAGTTAAATTGTGGAAACGAGTGTAAGAAATTGTAGGAAATCGTGCATTTATCGCTTTAGATAGTATATGTTAAATCTACATGTACTGTTATAATAAAGTCCAACGCTTTTCACTAAAAAATAACTACATTAACCATCATAAAGCCAGACTTAATAGCCCAGTTTTATGCCTAATTAAATTAACAAGATTTCGTTACTAATATTACATTTTAAATTTGTCTAGGAATAACAGGCATTTGATTATCCTCTACTGCTTTTTCATTTTTATAATGTTCCATAATCTTTCTTATCCCCTGATATTAATATAGTCTGTGGACTAATACTATGGTGTGATTATTAGCTAGGGGATTAGATAAGAGAGTGGAATTGAAATCGGTTATAAAATAATTTAAATTAAACAAATTGTACAAGAACGATGACGTTTTTAGTACACTATATTTTAATTACGTAATAAAGTAGCGACATAACAATTAATCTACTATTTTTTTTGGGAAAAAGAATGCAATTTATGTTGAACATATAATTATAGTTGTTGTTTTTGATTGGTAATTCTAATTACACTAAAGATCAAAATCCTTTTCTATATATACTTTAAAAAAATGTTCCAAAGCCGAAATTCATTCTTGTTTCCTCAATGATAATTTTTGTTTGTTGTTCTGCATACAAGAAATGCATATATTAATGAAGCTTTTTTTCATAGGTTTGACAAAAACTGAACTAATATCCTTGAAAAAAATATAAATATACGTTTTATATACATAAATGTATATAATGTTGAAAACACTCATTTTAGTGGTATATACAAACATACAAGTTGGAGATAAAAGTTATCCTATCCTTATCCTATAAATGTACATGTATACTAAATCTAAACCAAAAACACAGCATGAACTAATTCAACAAGAAGCACTGGATATAGACTGCAGAACAAAAAATACAGAATTAAATCATTAATTGTTAAAACAATGATACCATTAAATAAAAAGATTAATAAACCTGTTCGAATTATACATATTGTAGAGCATGCACTTATCAAGTGTGCAAGTCACTCTCCAAATTCGATTAATTTTCATGGAATATTTTACAAATATTCTGCTATAATAAACGCTGGCTATTCCATTGCCAACATGTTTCTGTTTAATTTTAATATAACTCCATCAATGCAGAAACATGACATAAATTTGAAATACTTTCATCGTGTCATGCAGTAGCCAAATATGTACATGTATATATATATATATATTTATGTACTACCGTACGCCCTACATGACTACAATCGAAAAGGGCAGCCATTAAATTGTAATTTATGAGAAGGCATTCGAAAGTCTAGTCAGCTATTGCATAATGGGATTGTTCGTGACAAATGACACGTCAGTGTTCAATAAAATATGCGGATAAAGTGCGAGGAAAATTGCTAACGTAGTTATTAGTATGGAGTCAAAAGTGACAAGGTGATATGATGAAGAATAAACTATACAGTAGGCCTATATCAAGCATACTTGATACAAAGATTAAAATGGACATTCTGTGCAAGTAGGCCTACTTGTTCATTTGTACGCATTGAGAGAATTGAATAATGATAGATTCACTCCTGCAAGACTGTTAAGTGGCAAACTTAATAGAAGGCGATAGACATAAGAAAGTACAAGCTTACAGTGTAGATGCCTGTATTAACAGCTTGAAAATGGGCAAACAAATGGCACGATCCCCTTTGAATTGACCTCTTCATTTTTCTGATAGTTCTTCCTTATATAGCACTGGTTGACCTACGAGATTGCAGACTGAACCTGGTCACTTTTTAAGATAATGTACATTGTCAATGGAAAAAATGCAAAATAGAGGACACACACTGGTCACTGTACACAATCGACAGGTGGTGACTACAAAGATAATTTTTTTATAATGGAAATGCTTTTGCTCTAAAACAGCATAAGGAGTTGGTTACTTTTCTAGGTTTTACAGTACGTCCATACTGGTGTACAGTATGGTAGTATTGCATTATCTAGACTATCGTATCCTTTTACTCCTAACTTCAAATAACAATTAGAAAATGCATTGGTCTATGTGGTGATTGGAGTAAGCTACAATTATGAAGGCGGCAATGTTGAACATTTAAGAAAAAAAAATATAAAGCAAAATATGCAAGTATTTAAAAGTGTAAGTATTTGTATCAGTTTCAGTAAGTGCAGGGGTGAATAATACTTATAATGCTTTGCCATTTAACAGGCGTAGCACATTCTAGATAAAATGCACCACCCAATTAAACCAGCACTTTGGTTGACATTTTACAAAACATTCAAACGTCAATGCAATGTTGCAGACAATATTGAAACCTAACCTATCCAAATTTATATATAACATCAACAAAAGAGTATTCATGGATAAAAAAACGACAACAATGAGCTTGTTGCACACGTTTGCAGATTGCCAACTACAAGTTTATAGTAGAAGGACGACGGACATTGCTTATATTTATAACGTAAAAGGGCTGAATGCCAGAAAATGGGGATTTTTATGTTTTGAAAACAATTTTCCCTAACCAACCTGAAGCCAGAAAATTATTAACAAGTTGTGATAAAAATTCTTCGTTTTTCGAGCATACCTTTTCTTTCATTTACACATCGACATGAACGGTATACTTGGTTGTAGCGGTAGAAGAACGGTTAAGCTACGGAGCGATCTGTAGCGTAATCCTTATACGTTAACACTATTAAATGCAGTTTTTACATTTAAAATTGCAATTTTTTGGTCAATAATATAGTGTCAACAAAATCTACTAAAATTTGAAAGATGGAAATGTTCTATGAGACTGAGCTGCATACAATTTCATCTCTGTAGAGGAAGTGTGAAAGTTAGTTAAAAAGGTTGAAACAAATAAACAACGTGCAAGCCATGAAATTCAAAACAACTTTTGATTTTGTTGCTCAGTGAAATTGTTATAAAACACAATTATAAAAATCAATTTAACACGACCAATTCAACTTGTGATAAAGCAAACAACCATATCTGAATTATTCATAATTCATATGTGAATTATAGAAATCATACCAAACCAAAATTAGTTTTTTGTTGGAGATTATCAAAAAGATTCGTCCGATTAAATACTGGTACGATCGGTGGTCAAAACAATTTTTTTAAAAATAGAAAACAGTTGGTAATTTTAAAAATAAATGTTTTCCACGGATAACCAAGAACTAAGTACCTAAATTTCAAGTTTTCTAAGTCTGAAGGAACGCACTAAAGGTTCTTGGACTCAAATACGGAAATTCTTTTGCCTAGTAATGCACCATTCTAAAAAAACGTAAAGTTAAGCTTAGTGGAATGTGCTGGAGATGAAGAATGCCATAAATGTCGTTCAAAAGGGAATCCAGATTGAGGCAATGAAAGCCGTCCCTTTGCAAAGTTTTCGTCACATTCTCTGAAACAATGATGGTCACTACATTGGATATTGCAAAAGGATTGCGATCCATACGGTGACGTATGAAGCACTTATCTGGAAGTATTCGAAACGTAAACAGCAAATATAGTGCAAGAGACTAAAATGCTTAAAACGAAAAATTCCCAAGAGAATATTTTTTCTTTGTATTGGAGAAGAGCAAGAAGTACCATACACTCATACAGAGACCATAAACAACATAAACTAGATTGTGCAGAAGCTTCGTATGTATTATTGGGACAGGTTTCCAAAATGAAAGCCCAGCCTTTCATAAAATGAACAAAATAATCAATGTTTAAATAGTTTTGTTTTTGTCTGGAGAGGTATTTACGTTTGTTTGTTTGTTTTGAATTCAGAAAATAGCACACAATATAAATATAAAAAGTCGAAAACGACTAAGATGAAAGAAACAAATATCTGAAGTCAATTCCGATTTGCCTGAAGGAATGAAGACAAGCAGATAAGTAGCTGCATAAGTTCGTTATAAACTTACATGTACGAGTTTTTGGTACCAATGACTTTACTTGAATCGCCGTGCTATATATATGGACCTTGCGAATGAGGTCGATGATTGCTGAACTTAATTGAAATTTCAAGTTTCTATTTTGAAATTGATAATCCAATGGTTCACTGCACGAGTTGAAAGATATACATGTATATCTTGTAAAGTCATAGCCTTTTTAATGTAGATATTGCTTATAACGTTTGCAATGTACATTTTCGTGGCTTTTATACGTCGAAAAACTACCTCATTCCTCTACCATATTGGTCTCAAGGCACCTTCAACCCTGCGCAATCTTAAAATTACTGCGGATTCCATGTGTGCATCATAGCTATGAATATCTGTGATATTTTTTTAAGTTCACTTAAGCTATATTTTTTTTTTAATAAGCTGTTAAACTTTCCAAACTAACAAGGTTAATGTAGATGGCTTACGATCATATTATGAAAATAATTTTGATTTCAAAAGTTCCCTATTAGGATCTTGGGATCCCATGTGATTTTAAACTTCATCTGCCCCAAGAGATAAGAAAACAAAAATGCATGCACATGTATGTATATCGCAGCTTATTAAGTATACTTACATTTATTATTATTAAAGTCACAATTAAAGTTGCATTTAAACTATTAAAGCCTCCTTCTTATTTTTATTCTTACTCTTTACCGCTGTGTTTAGTTAATGATTCTCTTATGGGAAAATAACGTTTAAAATTTAAACAATGTCAGAAACGTTTTCATTTAAAGGTATAGAATTTGTTGTGGTCTTATTGTAATTTTGTTAACTATGTGCAGTAAAACCTATTAATGCGACTACCTCTGTATAGTGATCACTTTTCATAAATTGGTGCATGAATGTTTTCCTTCATAACAATTCTCAGTATAGTGATGACCTGAATACAGTGACCGAATTTCTCCATTTTTTGGGTGGTCACCAGAAGGTTTTACTGTATGATTGCTTGATCGTTTTCTACAATTAGCTCATTCCTATTTTATTGTAGCAATTTTATATAGGCCTAGAAAGAATTTAGTTATGCTACTGATAGGCTGGTAACAATATTTTAACGAGCATTAATAGGATTAGCATAAACTCCAGAATTTAAACATTTTTGTCATTGTGACACTAGACTGGCTAGAAAGGTACACAATGTCCAAGTTATATGGCCAGCATTAAAAATTCAACGTCCGCGTTATATTGAACTTGAATTCATCTTACAGAACATAATGTATATACTGTAAGTTGACAATAGTTTTAACATAAACATAATGTACATGTATATACATGCTTTTATTTTTCCACGAGGTGTCGTTTAAGCTTAATCATTTTAATACGGTATATATCTTGCGCGCTTGCGTGAATCAGGTTGTTTCATGCATGGCACAAATGCTCTTATGTGACTCCCAAATTTCTTTTCTAATTTAATAGTAGTCCTTTTGTGGCAAGACAGAATAAACCGAAACTATAAATGATGCCCTGTAGGCATATAGATGAAACAAACGGCTCAATTTGTTTATTGAATGGGGAATGTACGATCCCAGTGAATAAACCTCGTAAAAGAAATATACAATGCACTCTGTATTATGTGAACTGACACAATCCCTTACCATAGCACAATATTATATAAATTTTAGCAAAATTGCTTCGAGAAATCAATGGACCTTAGACAGAATTTGCCTCGGACTGCATGATATGACTCTAATCAGACGAAATTCGTTTTGGGATTTAAATTTTATTTATATATATATATATACATAATTATCGTCCTTCCTCGTGTTTGATCTTTAACGTAATGAATTAAAGTCACGTTAATGCTCAATGCCATTCGTGACGCATTCTATATTTTTGGTCCAATATGAAGTTCATCTAAAGCTTTTTTAAGCGTGGTTGCCATGTCATGCGTGCTATAACTAAATGCATTATAAACCCTTGAATTTTATGCTTCAACTTCCTGTAAATTGCAGTTGATATCACAGTGGGGTTCTTAACAAAAAAAAATGTTTCAGTCGTAAAAGACATAATTACTAAAAAAATTTTAATCTTTTGCCTTTAACAAGACAATTTTAACAAAAAAAAAAGTCTGAATCTTCAAACTATCTTAAACGTTTCCATCATGGTCTTAAGAATGTAAATTTTTACCTAATCTGGTATGGATCAAAAAACAAAATTGCAATTGTTGCCTTATAAGAAGACCATTCCTAATTTTGTATTGAAACAGCACATATTATTTTATATAACAGGCTCAAAAGCAAGAACAAAGCAGTCTAATATATTGATTTGACTGTAATTAGCTTCATAATAGCTTCATAATAAAAAAATGACCAGACATCATGCATGTACCTGGCATGACATGAAAACAATGGCTGTATCTGTACCGTGTCCCAGCATCTCAGATGTAAACAGTGAACTTATATCAGAATACAGTAGAGCCTGTCTAAATGCATACTATTAATTGGGACCAGTGAAGGATATGCATTTAGATATTTCTTTTATACATATGTCCCAAGTCGGGAAAACTATAGCGTTTATAGATAAGCGTATATTCCTTTTCACAGGATGCTTTTAGACAGGTTCTTTGTATATATACTGTAGACATACTGGCCAAATACATTAACAAGTGCTAACATATAGCTCTAACGAATTAGCAATCGCATTTAGTAATCTCGTCCCCTCATTTTATGTACATTGTAGAATTGGATCATGACAATTATAATTACTGGGTATTTTTATCATGTGTTTAATATTCCAATGCTTGATTACATATTACCGGCCGGATGATGAATTACTAATTTCTCTATAGATGGAGATTTCAAAATTAAGACTACGATACTTTTATAGCAGTTTTAGTATTAGTCAAAAACTTTTTTGAAGAATAGTGTCTCAGCTTTTCTTTTAAGATAAGACACTTTTAAAAAGTGCCTGCGGATACTTAACTTTGTTTTACAACTAAAAGTAAGACCTACACACGGTGGTTGATATCTACGAATTCAAAATTGCAACCCAGAAAGAACTCAATTAAAACTTGATAGAACAACATTCTGAAATATGGTAATATAATTAATTTCTTTTTCTAGTTGGCAATATCGCATTGGAGAATATTTAAATAATTATATATTTTTTCTTCTCGAAATTAAATCGTATATTATATAATAACAGCTGACATGAATTGCAAATCAGTATTTTGTCTTTACCTCGCTGAATTTCCGCATGAGCGTTAAAATTATTATTTATTGAAAAAGAAATGCATGTGATTGCATTGCGATGACAAAGTGAAAATGACGCAAGTTTCATATATTGCCCACCATATTTCTTATTTTGAAAAATCATTTTGCAGTACATGGTGGTGCGCAATCTTGACTCCATTCATCATGAAGCGGCAGCTGTTCTTATCATCTTTTCTTAGTTCTTATATAAAGAAACATTTATTTTAGACAGATTAAATTGAGGAGGGGGGAGAAGTAGAAGAAATAAAACACAATTGTCATGCTCATACCGCGCAGAAATTACACTGTTCAGTATTAAAAAGTGGATCCATTGAACGAAATAAAAGCCTTAACTGTAATATGAAAGTGGCAAGGACGAACAAAACATTGAGAGGACTGGGTTTTGGGGCAGGATCGATCGAAACTACTTCCTCCTTGGATGTAGTTCACTTCCTCGTTATTCCAACAAGCTTTTCTTATACACACCGCGTATCGCAGTTATTTATACAAGCCACCATTTCTCGTTTTGCATTTCCTGGATAACTTTGCATTTGCTTCTTTTTTATGAGGTGTAAATTAAAGTAGGTGCAAGCCCTACATGTACAAGTTATAACGTTTGCTGAAAGTGCTCCTTAGATGGAATACTCCCTATTGGGCTATGTTCGAATTACATTCACATAAGTCCCTGTATACGTCTTCAAACCTGTAATTCTGAACGTGTATGCAGTTTGAAAATTTAAGTTTTTTAATCACTTTTGCATCGAATATTCGAGAAATAGTTTTCATGATCTAGCGTTTATGAAATGCTCGTCAATCGTTTTATAAATGTGTTGACAATCGATAATTGTAAAATAGGTGAATTTGCTTTGCTGCACTATATGAAAGCGATTTGTAGCATTAAGGCTATGATTCTGTTAAATCCTATTTAAGCCTTTGCCTGTTTTTTCTGCAATGTCACGACTGCTTTCTCTGAGTTAATGTGCATCTTAATCGGAGATTAATTCAAAGAAAAGCAGCACTATACCAGACAGTATGCACTTTTCATAGAAAAATATATGCACTACTGTAATCCGATTATCCGCTCATATAAATAAGAAGGAGACATTTTTCACCATATTGAACAACATTCCAGTCCATCTTAAATAGACTGAATAAAGACATGAATAGGTATTTGTAAAATGGATTACTCGATATTTCACCTTAGAGCAAGAGTTCTTTTGATCACATTCAAAGGGAAAAGGAAGAAGACAACTAGTTTAGCTCAGTCTTCCATGTTAAATTTTGTTGAAAAAAACAAAAAAAAGCATTTAGTTTTGTTTTAAATAAAGCAATTGTTTTCCCCATGCAGTTTCTTTTATTTATGTTCAAATAGATGGAATGAATTAAAATTGTCAAAAAAAATCAATGACTAACTGTGCGTAGCATTAATAAATATACATTATAAATGTAATTTCAATCGTTAAAGCTAACATTGCTACATATATCTTCAGACATTCATTGCTTTAATGGTTATTTCAATAAATAATATCTACAGTCTGTCTCCATTTCTGCAATCCTTTAAAAAGTCTCTTTTGTAATTATTTTTATCGTTAAAGTACGAGTATCATTCTCATTTTCTTTTGAAATTGAATTTCATACTACAGTTGGCACAATGTTAATATTAATTACATTCTTTTGTTTTCAAATATGTTATCTACCTTGAAATATAGCACCATTTATTCGTCTTTTTTTATCAAGTCTCGCCATTGTTTGACCCCTTGATTGAGAGTAGATCTTTAATCATTAAATCGCGTCACGTTTTTATCTTATATGGAAACCAAAACTTGAGAAGAAATCGAAGAATGGCACCATGATGCTGAATCAAGCAGTGCATAGTCTTTTGTTTGCGTGAAGGAGGAGGGAATTGGGAGTTTATATTATAATTGACTGACAACGTTTTCACTGCAGGGCTCTTTATGGCAGGAACAAAGTGGTTCAAATGTATTGTAGCGTTCAGGGAAGACAGTCATCATAAAAAAACTGAAAATGGTGTTGTCGTTCATGCTATTCATTTTTTTAAAGATTCCGAAGAATTAAAATATGCGTGAATTTGAATTAACATAAATGCTGAATAACCACATTATACACTTTTGTAGAAACACTTTCAGAAAGTTTTTTGTGGCTTAGTCACTTTTACTCAAACAAGACTATGTCTGAAAAATATAATTTCAAATTGCAATTATTAAGAGGGTTTATACATTATAATAAACAAATTTGCCGAAAATGCTCACGCACATACTAATAAAGATAATTTAATAAAAACAATTTTGCTATAAAATTTGATGTCTCCTTTACTTTAAACTTTATTTTATGAGCATTATCATCAGAGATAATGTAAAAATTAAATATTTTAACGTAATTTGATCTCTTACGAGCGTAAGGCCTACTAAAAATTACGTTTGTGGTATAGGTGGCGCCATATCCGACGACCGAAAAGATATAAAAAAATTAATTATATATAATAATATATTTTTTGAACAAAATATTGCTGATGATATATTTTATAACAAAAAAATTTCCATTAAATTATTTATATTAGAACGTGCGTATGTCTGGTACATTTGTCCATTGGTAGGAAACACATTTTTAAAACATCTTTAAAAATGGATCAAAGTTTAAAATATAGACTAATTTAGACGAGATTGAATAAATGACATTTTGTATAACTTGAATCTGCCTAGAATAATGCATAATTTTTTTAGAAACGCACTTTGGTCCAGACCCTATATTTTGTAAAATATCTCGTACACATGTTATAGAGAGAAAATAACTTATGGCACAGATTAAACTTTTTTTAACAGATTTATTGCGAAAATAATATAAATCAAATCTAAAAATAAATCAGGAAATGGCATTTAATTATTACATAAATGTATTTTTCTTACGTTTCCATTAAATTACTAGTTTATTTATTAATTTTTTTATAGAAAATTTGTTGTGGTTTCATTTAAAATTTCAATTCAGTCTTTTAAGAACCGGTTCTTGTATTTAATTCTTAAGTCTAGCATTTGGCTGTCTATTAAGTAATAACGCAGAAGCGATTTGTAATTGAAAGTTATGATGCAATTTCACAATTTAAAATATTAGAAAACAAAGCTATTAAAATTATATAAAATGAATCTTTGATTACAGTCACTGTCTCGACGACTTATTCGGTTTGAGAACCACAATGACAAAAATTGAATTTATCCAAAACGACATGCAGACATAAATACCAATTCTCGGTATATAATTTATGAATCACCAAAATTATATTTTACCATATCATCCCTCAATAAAAGCCTTCGTAGTTCAAAACGTTGTGGTTTATATAGTTCTCTGACTAATAAATAATGCATGAGAGAAGCTTCAGGAGAATGATTGTCCACCTCAGGTCATTCATTTTTGAAGTGAATTGATGTAAGTCATTCCCCTTTTACCATGTTAATTCAATTAGTCGTTTGTTGGGCAATGGCTTTCAGTGATCGATCTTTCTAAGCTAAAAGCATGCAGATGTGACCTGCATGCGTTGTATGCTTTTTTTCTAACTAAAAACTTGTAGGACAGAAACGATCTATCACTTAGTATTGTCAAGATCCTGTTGATGAGCTTAAAAATCTTGGTTGGTAGTGATAATTGCAGTTTCGTTCTGTCCTTTTAGCTTTTGCCGATGCAATGTATGATAAGGAGGTTGATGGTCCCACTGGTGAGGGATGCCTACAGAAAAACGTCTAAAAAGGGAACTAGAGCCTTATTGAACGTGCGACAGTTTTTTTTCTAAAGCCAGTCATTTTTTGCCAATAACCACTAGGGAAGTTTGACAAACTTTATTAAATAAACAGCAAATAAGATGCAGTCGATGTAATTGTAGACCCATTTGGGACTTGAGCTGATCTTGGTGAGCATCAAAAATATAAAAGCAGAAGTGATAAATTTAGAAGCAAGGTTCTATGCTCCCAAAATTCAACATGGAATGTCATGGCCACTCTGTAAATGAATTATGAAAAGACTAAGGCGTTTATTAATGCGAAACTTAATGGAAACGCCTCCGAATTATAACGAGAAAGAAAAAGTGTCATTATTTAAAAGATTCCCACAAGATTTTTGAAAGCGTGACCCTTTTAAGATATTAAGAATTGACGTTTGGGGATGAGCATTTCCAGCCAAAGCTTATGTGAAATTGCTCCTTAATCTTAAAGCAAATATTTGAGTTTTACAATCCAGGTCTGTGCGTCACACAAGAAATTTTTCTTTATGGTGCACTAGCTGCTAGCATTCAAAGCTATAAATTTTCTACTTCACTCACAATTCTTCCCTGTTTGCACTAGCAACTACATAACAATCCCTCATTTCAACAAATAGTCGCATTATTAATGTTTCCATATGGCACGTATGCGAAAGAATCGATATATAACCGTTTCAATCCTCTAGCTTTTGACCCCTTTTAATTTAACTGAATTTATTTCGGGCATTACATTTTATTTAGTTTTTGTTCTTTCTTATAACGCTCAATTTGGAGAAATACTCATTAAATACAAATGTCCTTTTCTTGTGAAAATCCCCCTCTACTCATCCTGAAAGACAGCAGACATTATCACTGCATATGGGCCTATCGAATAAAAAGACATGTCTGCGAAATATCGTTTTTTTTCTTGATGTGGTAAAATTAAATATTTCGAAGCCAGTAAGATCTATTTAGCGTATTTCATGGTACCTTATATGCCTTTTATTTTGATCCTAAACTACTATTCGGTAGGATATTTCGCTATCGTAATTCAATATTGCATGCGCTATGTCCCCTGTTGCTAGGCAATCAGTGCTAGCACAGAAAATGCAGGGTGTAGTGTGCGCACTGTACGTTTCCAGCGAACAACGAACAGATCAAATGGATAAAACAAAATATGGAAACTTCAATTCTGTGTTTGTGGCGTTTGATTTAACAGTATTTGTTTGCAAAAATGTGGATGAAATATTGAATTAGAGTAGACAGCCTCCAGACGGACTCTTGATTCCATTGAGGAACGAAATAGCAGAAAATGCGATAGGTACCTTTTATATTTCAATAAATGAAATTACAAATGACAAACTAAAGGGGATGAATCTTTTGCAAAGCAATCATGAGCTTCTGTTGCTAAATATTTAATAATTTTAGAAAATTTTAAGATGCAAAGATGCATAACATGCGACTTTATATTTATTTAGTTAGTTACAACTCAGTCTTAATTAACATAGCTTTTATTTTTAGCTGCAGTTATTTTTTAATCAGAAGAATTGGGGAAACGTTTACTATACATGCCATTTAATTGCCTAACTTCATATTAGTGATATTTTGGGAATTAATATCATTATATATTTTAAATTTTCTGGAAATTTTAGCTATTTATAAAAATATCTAGGAAACATTAGAGTAATAATCATAGATATATCAAAGATATATTGCTCGGGGATATATGCTCGGATATTGATATACATTATATATATATATACTGTATATATTGCTCGGATATATCAAAATATCTGATATTTTTGATTTTTACGAAAATATGATATTTTCGAACCTTGCAACATGTGTTGAACAAAAGAAATGCCAAATATGCATCTTAATTTAAATTGGCATCGGCTCTTATCGTCTAATTTCGTGAACAGTTTTAGATGTTTTCATTTGCGGTGTACATTGGACGAATCGACCTAACCCTTGGTTTACGTTGCGACTTTTTTTTCTCGTCCTAATTTAAAAGAATTTGTTTCCCTACAATTTTAATCACTCATAAAAAAATTGGCCGTATATAGGTGGTGCTGTTCGGTAGCGTGGAGGCAAAGTGATTGGCCATTAACCCAATAAGGGTCGTTCTTAACGTAAACCTATAGGAAATTCAAGTGAAACATCTCATGCGGTATCATATAGAGAGAAAGCTATGAGAATAATGAGATTATGGGCCATGCTAATGAGACTATTGATATCTAATGGAACCCCAATATCAAGGGATTCTATTCTACAAGACTATGTATACGTGTGCATATGGCATCATTTCCTTAATAATAAGATATACTAGTAATGAGTCCCCCACTCTAAAAAAAACGAGTTGCCGCTCTAATAAAAACACACTCAACAATATTTACAATTTTAAATTGGGATAAGAATGGGATGTTTCATAATTTCGTACAATGAGATTTTTCAATAGCAAAAAGGCATAAGGGAAGTCTATCGCATAACACGCTCCATATGTTGTGTAAGTTTTAACATTTTCTCTTTCACTGCCTCTTTTAGTTTTTGTCGAGTTATATACGTTTTGTAGAAAACGTAAAAAAGTTTGAAAAAAAAAAGAGGATGATGGCGTCAGATGGAGTCATTAACCTCAATTTCCACATCCAAATTTCCTGAAAATGATGGCATTTGGCAGAACAAAAGGAGGGTGTCGGAAGAGATTATTTAAATGGTTGTAAGACATCAAGTTGAAGGCTGTAACCGTTGTTCATATATAATGGATCACCCGCTTACGTCAACCAAGGTTGACGACGTTACATCAAAGAAGGATTCATTTAGAATGGTCCTATAAAGCCGATGCAGGGAATGGCAAATACGCCGTTTAAAAAAATAAATGGTAAAGTTTTTTTTCCACTGAATATATAGCAGTAAGTACTTTATACAATAGTGCATGCACAAGATGGGATAAGCATATGGAAAGCAGATTATCAAGAATGAGGGCAACCTTACCCAAACCAGGCTTTTATTCCTTTAGGAGAAGTAATATCTGGTCCCTCCTTATATCGGTATTTTTCCACGGTAGTTTCATTTTGTTCCCAGTTTGCGTGAAGTTGGCGAAGAGCCCTGGCCACAATGCGCACGCTCATTTTCACCACGTATTTGGAGGGGGTGGGAGGCCTGACTTTCAACCCCAGAGCCCCCACCGGGTAACTGTGGTAGTGGTTCGGTTGGCCCGTGGCCTGCCCAACCAATATCCATATCCACTCCCCCGTAATCATATTTAGGCGTTTTGCGAGATGGAATATCCTTTGGACCAGGGCCCCCTCGCAATGCACCAATAACACGCGACTTCTGAGCTTCACCACCTCGCTCAACACTCGAAATATTTTGGCATCGGTGAGGGCACTATGAGCACTTCGGGGAATGGTTCTGGGCTGGAGCTCGGTGCTGGTATTAAGGCTGGAATTTAACAACATCTTGCACAGGGTCTGCGAGGTGAGGCTATCGTCTAGGAGAACGGTGGCTGACAACCAACTGTTGCGATGTAAAAAAGTAGAAAGGGCTTCGGCCATGTGCTTCAACGTGGGGTTCAGTGCTTGAAAGAATGGATTCAGATCCTGGAAAAAAAAAGGACATGAGTCGGTTAGAATCAAGAACACTAAATTGCATTGGATTTTTCTAGTACAGCGTAATAAACCTAATTAAGTGCAAGGAATGGATTGTGAGGTCGAAGCCTATTTATAAATGAATATACTGGAAGCAACCACAAGCGAAATTCAATCGAGTAAATAGACTAGGATCTGTTCACGGATTTCGGATAGGGATGCCGTTTAATATCGACATGGAATATAACCCAAAGCAAACCCCATTTTAAAAACACAACATGTTTGGAATTTTGGCGAATTTGGAGATTAAGATAATAGAGGGATTGAGCACGCCTCCCTTAATGCTAACCACATTGACAGCACTGTATGTTTTCCCAATGCGTCCTCGTTAAGGTAAATCAGTTGACGGGGCATTAAGGAAGGCGTGATCAATCCCTCTAATAGAGGGATTGCGCATGCAGGTTGCCTTTAATCTTAACGAGAACGATAAACACACTATTAGGCATGTGCATCAATAAGTTAAGTGCCGTAAAAGTCGTTATATGCTCCTCAAAGACGTTGTGGTATCACGTTAAAATAATGAAATTAGAGGGATTGTGCACGCCTCTCTTAATGCCCCGTCAACTGATTTACCTTAACGAGAACGCATTGGAAAAACATAGTGCTGTCAATGTGGTTAGCATTAAGGAGCATTAAGGAAGGCGTGCTCAATCCCTCGATTGTCGTCTGCCCTCAACCACAAACCCATTAACGTCGTTCCCACGCATGTTAATTGGTAAAAAACAGTGCTGCCAATGTCGTCAAGTTAAAACGAAACTGGCGCAATCCCTCTAATAATTTTGAATGTTGCGATGGAAATGAAGATGAAAACGTTAAAAGCATTCAGACAAAAAGCAAGGAATGTGAAAATGACACATGAACTTCATTGATGGGTTACAACATATCATATAGAGTATAGGAAAACAGTGAGCTAAATTATTTATGGCTTACTGAAATGTTAGTTTAAATTTTTTTAAAAAATATTTTCTTCATATGAAACTTCGAATATTTGAAGCAAGCATTTAATCTTACCAATGTTTCCTAGTCTCGAAGTATCCCAATTTTTTTTAATCCATTAATCGATTAACTTTAATCACTTAATCGCAATTTGGAAAATTACAAAAACAAACTTCTGTTCGTTAAATACATTGTATGACGATTGCTGATGAATCGATAAGGATGGACATCACTACTACATTAATAAAATATTTTGACCTTCTATACTGTACAATTAAGCTCTTGTCTTAAAATACATTTTCTAATCACACTACATAAAGTAAATCAATTTCATAAAAAACATTGATATGACTAGGATTCCTTATAACATGCATCTATCATCTCTATAATATATTCGTTTCGTGAATAATGAAATTTATTGGTTTAAAAAACTTCAGTGATGAATTTAAATGGAACATTCTCATCAGATTCTTGACTTTTGATAACAGTTACGCATTCGTGTATTATAAAAAAAATTACAATGTTAAATTAAGCCTAACCTGATCTAGAACCAAACTTCAGGAGAACTTGGGAGAAACTAGCGATAATTTGTCTGTCGAGTGGAACATGAATTTTCATTCAAAAGGATGAAGTAAATACGATTGTTCGTAGGCATCACATGATAAGATTAGTGATACAATGTACAATGCTAGACACTTGTATTTAATCTTAAGATTCGAATTTTCGCCTTTAAAATATTCCACGAACGTCTGAGTTTCAAAGATGTATTATATCATTCCCATTGGATCACAGATTGCCATCTTTAATCACTCGTGAGATAGCAAGCAAGTCCCCTTTTAACCTAATTATCGGAATTTTTTTTTTTTTTCATCAAAGGTTGAAACTAAGATAAATCAGCAGGCAAATGCGTGATTCGCTTCGTTTCTTATGTATTGAAAGGAAATAGAGCATCGCAAGATTGGCCAAAACCTTTCGCCTTTGACCTGGTCTCGGTTGAAGGAAACGAATCCTACATGCTAGAAGTGCTAGAAGTTTATAGAGCACCTCGGTATGCAATTTATCGTGATAGGTTGTGCAGTTCACATTGATAAAATCCGCTAGTTTGGCGCCTTTAAAAGCCATTTCTATGTTAGATCGCATGTTTCTTGCGCTGACAATGAAGGGAAACGGGTATCTCTATTCTCTATACTTTTATCTTTTCTTCTAGCAATTGTGATGTCCTTTTTTCTTACAAACTGGCTCGTTTCCATGACGACCTATAAAGATGCTGCTGCTGCATCCTTTTGGATACTTCCTGACTAGATGGACCCAATTGTGACCTCGTTTTAACGTCTGGTTCGTGAGCTACCAATGTGTTCAAGCGCGCATGGGCGAACTTTTCCAGGGCAAAACTCCAGCAAAAAAAGTCACTTCTTTTCCTCCTACTCCAAAAAAAAAAATTGTTTTTTCCATCACGTAAAGTCGGAATTAAGGTTTGTAACATTTGTTGTAATGCCGTTTTTTTTGTATGGCACCCATTTTTTCTGTTGAGGTTTACTTCGATAGGGGTGATTTCTATCAGTTGTAAGAGGTGCTTTTCCGCAGTTCATCAATCTACTCACTTTCATGCAATTGACTAAAGCAAGGTTTAAACCACATTTTATTGATGTCGATGTTTAACATCGATTAAAGCAAATTTGCATTTGGCTGCACACCAACTTCATCAATATTCATACAGTTAGTTACTTGAGCAAGATGGTTTTCACCACGATTGTTCCAGAGTGGTAGGTCATTCAGGCATATAAACGAGGTTGCGATTGCGTTAAAATTACTGTTTCAAAAATATCATTGCAGTTTGTTATGCAACTTATCAAAGAATTGACGATTTGGCCTTTCATATCGTATCGCCTACAGCAAAGGTGTTTGCTTCATTCTTGTTGACATAAGCTCTCGTGATTTAAATAACCAATTAGGAACATATTTACTGCTGGAAATAGCAACGACTGCCAAATAACCACGGGATTGCAATGGCCAATGTGGTGTCACTGGTGATGACAAAATATATGTACATTAGATTTCTAATTTCTATTGCAATAGTAGTCTATTGCAATAGTAAATAACGTAAGTCGTGGATTCAATGACTGAAGAAGCAAATAATAATTGAATTATAGATCACCACTGGAAAGGTCATGATCCCTTACACTGCAAATGAAGCAACTCAAAAACTGTTCTCGAGATTGATAGACGATATACATGTAATGCTTCTTCGCAAATTTAACTTAAATTAAGATGCATCATTTGAATATTTTATGTTTAATATCTGTCTTGTTAAAACATACAACTAATTTTTAGATTAAAAAGTGTTGAAATGAATATTATGCATTTCTGTATTATTTCGTCGAAATCTTAATTTAAGATAGTTTGATTTGCAGTGTAAGGTTTGTTCAACGACAGATTAATTTGGCCTCCCAAGTTTGCTTGAGCTCGTATAGTTTTTTTTTACTTAATAGGTGATCTACTACACCACTTTTTTATTTGGGAAAAATTATTGGATAGAATTACTTTTGTTGTAACACAAATTTTTAGAAAAAGATAAATTAAAAAAATTATTTATCTAGGGAATTAAATTAAACTTTTTCATAAAAAGATTGACTGTTCCCTAAATAAATTATTAGAATTTTTTTCAATATTTCTTTTTTTAAAAAAAAATTGTTTCAATAAAAGTGATTTTAACTGAAAACTTTCCCCATAGGAAAGAGCGGTGTTGTAGATCACCTTAATGGACAAATATGAGAACAACATACGAAAAATCTGAGAATCACAACTTTATTAACTAGAAAGGTCGATAATTTTTTTATCATTTAATATAAAGAAATATAATCACAATGATAATGAGTACATTTTTTTTTTATTTGTAAAAAGAATTGAAGATAATTACAAACTATTGTTCGTGTTTCTGGTAATACAAAATGTGATCAAATAAATGTCCTGCTTAAGATTGAACGTTGTATTTAAACAATTCTGCCTTGAATTATTATTTCGTGTATTTATCATGACTACTTGACTACATGGCTTCTTCATAAAACATCCAAGATTTGATTAACTGTCTATAAAATGAGAGGGCAAGTTGCAAAAAAATTCAAGAAGCTGAACATGTGATTGTGAATTCATGATTTGAAACCAGTCATGAACTTTAAGATCTCCATCATATAGTTCTTCAGTTCCATAATATTATTGTTTTATGTAGGGAATAAAGATGAAATGGAAATCACTCGTTTTATCTTTCAAGACAGCCTTCCACACCTTATAAACAGAATATGAATTTCCTTTAAAGAAGGTAAATTGGATTTTGAGTTATGCATTTTGAAGGTTGAGTAGAAATCCACCTACTTTCTTTGTTTGAATTTTATACATGCGATCCCCGTATGTTCTATAAAATATAGACAAATATAACGCGTAAAAAGAACAAACGGTATTTTTGTTTCGTAGACTTGACTACGAAAATAACATAGTAATATTTTATTTACATTTTATTTCTGATATTTATGTTTCAATATGTAAATGTCCTGATATAAAAGTACATAAAAATGAATATGAATTATTACAATAAAGATGCATAAATAATTAATCGTTCTTGCTCTTGTTCATTTAAAACTGTTTCAAGCATTCCTTAAAGTTATTACCAGTAATGTTTGCTGAGAACTATAACTGTTCACGAAAATGTCAGTTTCGATCTACAAAAAAACAAAATATTGCACTATGTATTTATTATGGCTTATTGCACGTGCGTTAGATTTTAGTCAAAATAGGCTCCATTTAAATAAAAATGAATTTCTAATATGCATGACATTCTGTAATCATACATATATTCGCAGATTTGCAACTGCAAATCAAACTGTCTCAAATTAACGCTATGAGAAGAAAAGATGTATTTATTTGATCACTTATTGATTATTTTAAGGCTCATTCAACCTCTGGAGCAATTAAGCCCTATATCTGCAATGTTAAAATTTCAAAAGATATTTTCTCCATAACAAATAAAAATACAGTAAAGTAAAAAAAAATTCCACCCTAGTCATCACATTTTTGTGCGTATACTGCTTCAAATGTATTTCTTCCAGTTATTTTGTAAATAAATGTATCGAGCTTAATTGCAAATGAGCCTGAAGCTAAGTTGCATTTTTTAAAAATAAGTTATAGAAACCGTATTATACAAAATAAATGTGGAAGATACATTATTTCATCTTATTTCGAGGTTTTTATTTGCAGTGTAAGAAAAATTTCTTCAATGATCAGTACTAGTTCTAAGTGAAACTAACACTGCAGGGACTTTCCTGTATAGATCGAAGTATATAATTTGGTTATTTTACGAATTCATCGAGGCTTTCGATAATGCACATTGATTGACTGGGGATGTGAAACCATTACGGTTTAAAAGCTTACGTGCGTAAGGAAAAACCTAATAAAATTCGGCCTCAATGAAGTTTTAACAGGAACGCTATTTGAACCCAATATTAATTTGATTTTCCGGTGACTGCGATCGTTTAGGCCTACAAGGGCATTTTCCGTCAGTGTCCGCGCGCGTTGCATTGTCTCTCCAAGGCTGAGTCGTTGCCATGGTAACATAGAGGAGATGGTCCTATCGTCAACTTGATCATCAGCGCATATTATAATGGTTTTTGCTCTTAAGCGTGCCGATGAGGGGAAAGTGCCATCCGTATTGTCTTTCTCCACACGCATTGCACGCTATTATGATGCTATGCAATTCTCGATTATTGGCACTCGTCCCGTTTGAATTAGGAAGTAAACAAGTGCTGTTCGTTATTTTATTATCGCGATTTGTGGTATCTGGAATTTAGTTGGGAGGGGGTGATCTTCTTTGAAATTTCAATTAATTACTATGAAACGCCATAATCATTCTCTTAGATTTTTTACGAGATTTTGCAGAGCGAGTTAAGCATGATTGTCCACGCTCTCCAACTCCTGATTTCTGTGTCTCTCCATGGGCGACCAACAAATTGCCATTGCATAATCTTTAATTAATTGTTATTTCCCAAAAGCCTGAAGGTCGTGCTTTTATGTCTCCCGCTGACCTCCATTATAGGGGTAACATGGTTGTCCGAATAGCGAGCTAGTTAGGATTTACAGCGACGATCTTTGCAAATCGTGGCTTTTGGGCTCGTAAAACAAGCTGCAAAAACCTATTATAGTCTTGTTTCATTTAATGGCCCAGGTGAGATAACGGGCTTACAGAGTTGATGCTTGTGAAGGCTGTATCACAACCGTTCAAACAACGTGACAGTAAGCCCTGTGAATCACTATCTGGAAAAGGTTTTGTAGTGGCCAATGCTGCAGTGTGAAATCTCGAGAAGTCTCTAGTGGCATATCAGGGTCGAAGTCCAATGTCTGATTACTCGCACGAAGTACATATCGAGAGTCTGTGAAGCACGCATCAGGCATGTATTATGAAAGCATAGCTTACATGTAAGCGAAAGAGCAGATGTAAGCAATGCTTTTATTGTTTTCTTCTGACAAGACTCTACTTGTAGTCAAGTGGCCTATCGTGGCGTTTTTTTTTAAAAAAACATTCAGTTGTTTTAAAATAAGTTTTAATATTTATACTCCTATCTCATATCCCCTTCAGTCATACAGACTACAATTGTAACCACCAAATTCATAAATCAGATAATTTAAAAGGATTATTAATACATGACTGAATAGGATAATTTCAAATTACTGATTTTATCCCACATTCTGCAAAGCATATCCCACTGCTCTTAATAGGGCTTATACATGTACAAGTAGGTCGGAGCACCCCGCACCGCAGGCGAATCACTGGCGACGCTTGTGCTGTCGACTGCGTTGGGGCCGGATATGAAGTCGGCGCATGCGCGCGTGAAGTGC
>JAQGCC010001661.1:0-22151 GCA_034698905.1 Xestoiulus laeticollis | reverse complement strand
TTGGTTCCCAACTGAATGCATGTTTAGTATTATGTCTTATCTGCCTTTGCCTTGGTAATTGACGTTCCGCCTTAACATTGCAATATTTTTCAAACTTACTTTAAAACCAAATTTCAGTCATGAATTCTCCATATAGGTAAAAGTTGGCAATTTTAGGAGTGAATTAATTCCTGGTCCTATTTCTCAATTTCAGTATCGATTGCACGTGTTTCTCGCATTGGGATTTCGTATTAACTTAACGATTTGTGTAGAAAATCCATGTTATCCTTTGGCAAAATGATTGCCTGCGGTGAATGATACCTGAATTGAGAGTGAGTGAGAAAGAGTGAGCTATTTATTTGTAAGTCCACAGGTTTTCTTTTTGGAATCCCGTCCTCATTAGCTTTTAAATTACGAGTGAATAACGACGGACTTACGTGCCCTGAAAACAGAGAAACTGCTGAACGGGACTTTGAAATGCAGATGCCAAATGTATATATACAAGTTAAAAAGATTACATTCACCCATTTTCGTAGCACGTAATTCTGCATCCTGTTGTCGATAATGTGGTTAACCATATGTGCGCAGAATCTCATCGCAAAAATTGCCAAAATGCCAATCCTCAGCTTATTTGTATTTCCTTCAATGCTTCACATTCAGAAAATATAGGAAACATGGTCAGATTTGAAGTATATTACCATGCTAATATAGGGACGCATAAAATATACACTTCTAGCAGCTAACACAACGCTGAAATGAACAAACAAGCTTTTCTGCGGCGGAATTTCATCTCATATTTTCTCAGAAATAACACGAAATATATAAGAGTTTAAAAATTATGCTTCAGTGTAAAGAGGAAAGCTCATTGTTTAAAATATTAAATTCCTCGTCCAAAAATATCGTCAAATTGCATTTCAAGTGACTTGTACATACCTGAAATGCAAGTTTTCTTTGTTCACCTTATGGCAAGTTGCTGCGAAATGGGAAATGAATTTTCAAAAACAATAGCGTTGGAAGTAATTTTGCGATGCTTCTTTAATATATGCGTCAATATTAGTTCGTCTTTGTGTAAATAAATATTTGCCTTAATTATTTTTATAATTTATAGCAATGTTAAAACCCCTGTTAATAAATATATGATTTGATTATATCATCATTCCGAATCATGAATCTCTAACTTTAATCTCTCTTCATACAGTATTAA
This sequence comes from Xestoiulus laeticollis, assembly GCA_034698905.1. Classification (NCBI taxonomy): domain Eukaryota; kingdom Metazoa; phylum Arthropoda; class Diplopoda; order Julida; family Julidae; genus Xestoiulus; species Xestoiulus laeticollis. Next base: position 20,968 of record JAQGCC010001661.1, on the reverse strand, counting down.
AATAATTTTAATATGTTTTCTTTAGTTATACGAAGGTCACTGTTTATCATTTTGGTAACTGTGGGCAAATCAGTTTCACAGCAGTGAAGAAGGATGTTTCATATTTTAATGTTAATCCTGAAGTGTTATAAGAATAGCTGAAACTTCAAAATTAGATTACGAGTAACATTAACCAGATTATTATACGTGTAAATTACATAGTTTAGGATATTTAGCAGAAATGAGTTGCAAGCAAACTTTTTAATGTCACTGCACAATACCCAGTTGATTAAAGTCTGCAGCCCTATATTGTCTTAACAAACCAGCCAAGTAGTCTTCTTACGACCAACCCTGGAAATTCAGTTATGGAATTTTTTTTAGAAAGGTTGGAGAATATGTTTTTATCTCAACAATAAAGCCAAAGACGAGCCTTGGAACTTTATTATTAAATAAAATGGAGAGGATCCCTCGGTTGGTAGCATAAAATGGGTTCGTATAATTTATTCAATGGAAGCTTAATTCGCATTGGGTGGCACATGTAATCAGAATTAATGTTGAAACGCACTACTAGAATTTCCAAAATTAAGATTTTATCGAATTAGTTACCAAAGCAACACGCACATTCTTGTAACTTTTGTAAATAAATGCACCAAATGGTTGTCTGAATGCGTCTTTGTAGAACTCGATTTTGTTTGCAAACCTTATACGTTAATGCAACATTTAAAAAATGTTTTTTTCTTAACGCTACATATAGTATTATCTAAAAATTTTGAAACAAATTTAACCTAATTTGAGAAGTTCAACAAAATTTAGTTTAAGTAAGGATTTTAAGGGAGTTTTCAACAATCTGATTGGATTTATTGTTGAAAACTCCCTTAAAATCCTTACTTGTTATCCACTAATTAAACAATGACCAATTTCTAACATGTGTCCAAAATCAAACTTTTTTGTCAGAAATGTGTTCTTTGGAAATAATAGTAAACACTAAATTTATTTAATTGTTCACGGTACGCAAACGCAACACTAATTTACAGCAACCAAACAAAATTTGCATTCATATAGTTTTAAATTTTGCTTCTGTTGACAAGTAATTAACAATTTCGCCCAAATAATTGTATGTATTTAAATTCATGTTTTCATAAATAGGTAGCTTGAACTAATTTTTGCCCAACAAACGCATCTAGTGAACAATTGCGGTAAAATGTTAGTTCTAATCGTAAATAATTAGAATAATTCATCGCAGTAATCAGAAAGCATGATTTAAACTGAAATTTTATGATAATTACAGTTACTTTATATCGATATATTTTCGCATCTCGTACTCTTAACAAGAACACATGCAGAAGCTAATAAAGACCGAGGTTTATTATCCAAAAGCCGTGCTTCCGCTAAATAATAGCACATAAAATTAGTTATAATTAAGTCAAAGGCCAATAAGCATCAATAATAAAATAAGTGAAATAGAAAACTCCTCTCGCTAAAAGTATACGAGGTCGCATTTATGGCGATTGTACACTATATGTAGTTCTCATTCTTTTGCACTTGAAGTCTTACTATGCAAGTATATAAATTCGGTGGGAAGAAACAACTGAGAAAAGTTATAGCTTTTATATGAGTTAATAACAAGATTCTGGTATTTCATTTCCTGCAGTAAACCTTTGCTCTCAGCATATCCTTTTTGCACCCAAAAATAAAAGTACACGTATGTTCAGATAAAAGCATTACAGTTGACATGTAGCACTTACAAAATTAACAGTGTTATATTAGGATTAAATGACAATGTTGATTCATGTATAATACGAGATTTAAAATCGTACCTTTAAAATCATTGAAACCAATTTTGAATAAATTTCAAAACTTTACCTGCACCTTTTCTAATTTAAAATACCAGTTGTCGGTTCTAATATATTTTTGATTTTTAATATAATATCATGTCATATAATGCCATTCATTCCAATTTATTTGAATTCAGCTCAGTTGAATCTAAGTACATGTATCGATCAAACATGCTTGAAAAACTATCGAATTTTCTATAATGTTTTCATTATTTTAGCAAGCACATAGTGATTCATGAACAGTGCGATTCATTTTCACCCATTTAAATCTTAAAAAAATGCAAAAAAACTTTGTTATGATCAAGGAAGTATATTTATATAATCTCCGTTTTTTAATCAATGTACCAACTTTAACTTCAAACTCTTTCGCAGAAGCATGATTACAGCTCTGCGATATTTTGAACATTACTTTTTTGGAAAATCAATAACCTTATATTTGTTTGATGTTGAATCTAAAGCTTCAACATTCGGAAACAATAATTAACCAAAAATCATCTGCGTTTAATTATAAGTTACGTACGTTCTTAGATTATGCTGTTCGTGCCTAGATTAAATTAAAAAAGATCCGTATTGCATTAATGCAAAGATAGTATATTCTTAATTGGGCTCATTTCCTTCGCCTTGTTTATAGGTTGTAAACATACGCGTATTTCTATGCGTCTATGTATTGACTGTATACATTTCTAGAGTCTTAACTTGCCTCATTACCCATACGCCACTAGGCTATTTATAATTGAAGTTTTCCCTTAATAATTATGCGAAAAACGGATAGCAATGCTCGATGTTAGCTTTTTCGGTAGAACCAAAATAACAAAAAAAGACGAACCAGAATAGTATAAATCGAGAAATGCATCGGAGTTTGTTTGCATCCAACATGCAATTACGAAAAAAATCCATTTATTTACCTGCGGGATATACATGTACATGTAGTGCATTTGTGCATTTGAGATATGGATTTTTTATACGAGTGAAACAAATTCATTGTTTTATGAGGGTACATAACATCCGCATTATATGCTCGAATTTTGATTAACTGCATGCTATTTATAAAAACAGAATTCCACCCTTTAATTATTAGCCATGCACGTGAAATTCTATAAAGAACAAATGAAATATTCTGCATTACTCAATCTTGTCAAGAAATCAGAAATATTGATTCGTGCATTTTTCAAACATTTGTATCATTTAAGGATTGGCGTTTATTCCTCTATTGAAGTAATATTTATATGAAATTCATAACACAGAGTGGTGGCTTACTATTTTTTTATCTTTAGAGTGAAGTCGAATTTTCGCTTGGTAAAACCTTTTTACGCTGTAAATACGTAGCATAGGTAAACCCAAGACAGATTAATAGTCTGTAACCAAAATAGCGGAATAGGTTTTTTCACTTGGCAGTCCGATCCCTTGAACATAATTCAAAATTTAATATATCCCCATGGAAATTCCCGAATGCATAAACTGTTTAATCAAGGTGATCTGTGGGAAGGATGCAAGAACGAACAAGGGGTATGCAGTAAAACTCAATTTTATGTAGAAATCGAATCTAGGTTTTGGAAAAGAAATGTAATTTGCCTGTAAGGGGAACACCTAATAAAATTGCCATGCTAATATTTCCTTTACTCGACGCTACAGTTCATCTCGTCAATAACGTTAATTGATACGAAAATGTCTAAGTTAGACTATACAAAATACGTGTGTTAAATTAAATACATGTACGTGTTAACGCGAATATATGCAGAATTCCAGCTTACTATACCATTCATGCTGTCACAAAGTTAGGGGAAATTGAATTATCAGCTAACATAGTTGACGTTGCTCGTGTAATTGAATAAATTGCCTTGAAGGGAGTTGCATTTGAATAGGGACTTAATTATATTCGCGAGGATTGAATTATAGGAATGATAATAACGCCATCACACGTGAAATAATGAATAAAGTAATGAAGGTATTACAATTGCAATGACATTATTCTTGTCAGCAATAGGGGCATTGAAATGGCTGCATTGTCAGGCAAAACAATCTACCAGCTTTCCAAAGGGTTTGGAAGGGTTAAGGAATCGTGTATACATTAATGTATTATTGTACCCATAGCTCATTTCAAAATTGGCAATATACTCTTTTTCCATCAAATTACCCATGACACTGGATACACATTTTCATGTTTTGACCATATTCTGCTTTTGATGACTAAAATACTTTATCACTTTAAAAACTTTCGATATGTGAAATCGATGTTAAGAACAAGTCTATTATGTTATCTCTCAGATAAAAATGCAAAAACAACGTTCTAATGTGTAACACGCACAATTGAAAATCAATTAAATTTCTACCAGTTTTACTGTTATGTTTCGTTTCCATGTACATTAATTGTTGAGATATTTTTAGCTGATTTTTTGTGGTTAAAACTGAACAATTACATGTATGCGAACTGACCTTTAGATATAATGTTCCATTATGCTTTTGACTTTAATCTTGAAGTTATGTAAAAGCTTTTGAAGTATGCTTTGTTAAAGTGCTACATGTACATGACCGCATAGGTTGTTCATGTAGTTTGGCAAACAGTGCATACTCACGTGTTTGCAGTGATTGCTTCCCCAATAAGGGGCAGCATACTGCTAGACAATGTTATTTATGTTATTCTGTTGTTAAGTTTGTTATGGAAAACAATGTTTTTAGTTACAATTACTATGTAGACGGTAAATTATTTACCGATCTTTCTGCTTGCTTGCATGGCACACCTGTAAACTCTACACGACTGCGGTACACAGGTTAAAAAACACTATTGGAATAAAAACGCGCACTATTATTAAATTATGGGTTATGTCTTTATGAAAAAAACACGTGTGAAAATATCGCTTCAAGGTGTGTATTAGTTTTGTCCTATCGCATGTGTTAGGTGTTCATATATGGTGTGTATACTGACCGGTGGTTAGCCGGTACCGATTAGATCTGAGCATGTCAGAGCCATTTATTGAATATTCCCTTATGGGCAGCGTTATTGATCAATACCTGCTCTGCGATGTTTCATTAATCTACTTAAGTGAGAATTAGCACTCGCACATATTGCAGTTTGTACCAATTAGAGTAAACTGAATGTTGTACTGATCCTATTTAGAGAAGTACCTTCTTTGCCATTTATTATTAATGCTTTGTAAATAATCTATCACCATTGGCATCAAAGGGATCTTGGCATTAATTTTCTAATATCACACGACATGTAATTACCTAAGACTGCGGCATATTTGTAGCCAGACGAAAAAACGTCTTCTATTAAGAGAAAACTTATTTAAGCAGGTATTTTATTTCTTAAATACGATATATGGAAAAGTCTTTGATATTAGAAAAAAATGAAGTTGTTTGATCATATACAGTATGAATGCATTTTGTAAATGGATAGTGCATAGTTGGCATGTTTACAAACCCTTCTAAGACAAAGCTGGATAAGTTCATACAAGTTTTCATCTCGTGTTCCCAAACCGTGCCAAAAATGACTTTCTGAGCCAAAATAAAAAAAAAAGATAGGAACCTTAATATTTAAATTCGCGGAAAATAAGCCCGTGATAATAGGACTTTTATGGATTTTCTCATTACATTTGCTTTTATCTGCAAATATTTCTTATTTATATATTGTTTTTCGTTTCCTCTTAAATGTGTGCATGAATCGCATCTTTCTAGGGCCCAAAACGGCTCGTTTTACTCGACTGCTCGCGTATTATGGTCTATTAACATAGCGCGGCTCTGGAAAAAAAAATTGTGTAATGAGAAGTGCAATTACCTTCTCATGCGTGGTACAAGCCTATTTGAAAATAATAAAAAAAGCAAATGTTATTAATATGAGCCCGTGAAGGAATAGAATTGCGATAGGCTGACTGAAAGGATGGAAAATTGACGCGTATAATATACTAATCATGAATGTTACACGGTTCCTGGCTGATGTACGCTCTTTAAATATGAAACCAATTTCAAAAGCGTATGCTGAAAATTCGCTAAAGCTCGAATAATACTTTAATTTAATGAAAGAATGCTTTCCTGATAGAAATACTGTCAATTCCCGAAACATTGCTAGCACATTTTTTTTTCGGTCATTCGCAGTGCAAATGATGCATTAAAAGAGTTTTTCCCCTCGGGAATTGCATCTGGTAAATATTGAAAAATTTTCTTGTCTGGAGTCTGTTAAACGAATTTCTGGCATCGATTAACGAAGTCCAAGCATCCGTAGTGATTCTTTTGGACTGTCTGCCCTGATAGATACACATACAGCATTAGATCAAATATTTATTTCATATATATCCCATCTTGCACCGATGTTAACAAATGTTTTGAGAAAGCTTTTCCTTGGAATGTAATTGAATGCAATCGAATGATGCGATGCACTTTTACTTAATTGGAAAAGTTTCGTGCCTGGGCATAATTGTCTTTGGAACCAGTAATGCCATGCCTCGCCTAAAGATTGCACTACTTGGTGCTTACATTAGCCTCCATTTAAAATACACTTAAGATTAAAATTCCAAAAAAATACTTCTTTTGCAGTTCACAAATTCCAAATAAAAACATTACTTATTTCATCGATTGTGCATCAGGAACCAAATAGCTCGAACCGATTCTCTATTCAAGAATTTGAGAATTGAAGCGAATCTTTAAAAAAAAGATTCGTTCGTGGTGAATTGTAGATGGAATGATTTTTTTAAATGTCTATTTGTTTATTTTGACTTTTTTTACAAGAATAAAGTGGGTTTAGGACTACTATAACTGCGTTCAATTTAATAATATATGGGAAGAGAGGTTTGAAATATAAAAATAAGTCAACCGACCGTTTGAAAACCATCATGTTGAAAATGGAATTCAATGAAGTCTCTTGGACATTATTGCCGTAAACTACTGGACCTTACACTTAATTTGATCCTTCCAAAAACCATGGTTTTCTGTCCGAATCTCCTTCTTAACTCGTGACATTGCAACTATGACAAATTGCACACGAGTTGCAACTGACGGCTGCTTTTTATCCTTGCATCAGATACGGCAATATATCGGCATTTGAGGAATGCTTGGCAGAATGGCAGACTTATAAAATTGGAAATTACAGTGGGCAGTTTGGCTTGACTCGCTAAATTACTCACATACCTAGAGTCTTTTTCATCATTGTATGGAAGTGTTGGCAAACAATGACTAAGGTGAGGTCGAAGACACACCTAAAATGAGTGCAAAACCAGGAAAAATGTTTACACATTAGCCAATAGGTTATCAACAACAACAATACATTGGTCTGCAGCCATAGCTACATATTTGTTTCTATCTGAAGCAAGATATTTGTCAACATTTCCTAATTGCTTTCTAGTACACAATAAAACAATACAAAATTCTGGAAATGGTGCAATCGTTATTTCAGTTTTTATCCCAAAATTTATTTCTGCAACGCAATAACTCGGACTACATAGATCAGTCTACACTATACCACAAAATTTGACCAGTCACTAGATATAATAAATTGATAGCATTTGGGAAAGTTTCTCAAGTTGTGTACTGTAGGCGTTATAATAACTTATCGTCCGTAAGATCTTAACAAAATACGAATTAAATAAATCTCTATTGCAACTGGGCGTCTAAGGGCTTTTTCTTCTTTTTTTTTTCGCCATAAGCTTTTAGTGAGCTCGGACGTCTTTACCAATAATGTGAGTAACGGAACTAAAACAATAAATGAATGGGGTATTTATCCGACTTAGGGGTCTATGGTCGTGTATTTCTGGCAGTGTCCACCAAATCCGATAGAGATGTAAAGGCCAATAGAAGCAGTGGAGCGGTGCAAAGTATAGGAGCGCCGCACTACTTAGTTAAGCCAAGCGCAAAAGCGTTTCATGGGCTTGAACTTTAATGCAATTATACATTAGGATCTTAATCATAGACCACCGCATGACAGATTAAGACCGTAATCCCATGATCTGCAATCCAGTTTTCTTCCTCGCAGGTGTGGAAAACACACGAATGCACTAATTTCTTCTGATTAAGTCTTTGGTTTGTTATTCTTGCAACTTGTGAACCTATTCTTCTTTCATATATTTCCTTTGTTTATTTTTCCATTCACACTTCAGGTTATTGTATAAAGTAACAAAATATTAAAAGCCAGACTTTCTAGACAACTTTTAAATAGTTAATCCGAGTGGAGTGGGGAGCATACTCGTACACTATATAGACCACATTTCGTGTATGAAAGTTGTAATTTTGCCAACGGTCTAAATGGCATCTAGATGTTTTATGTGTTTTTCAGCAGTTACAACGCTTTTGACAGGCCTACTGCCCTTTATTTCCCACAAAAGGAATAGATCCAAAAAAAAAGTTGGCTTTAGTACATGTGCAAATTGTATTTTGGGGGATATGACGTTTCGCCCGCATAAATTACACGGTGTAGCCATGCTTTTTTAAGTTTCAACATTTTTTCTGGCATAAATCCACACTGATGTAATTCATTTTAATAGAAAACTCGGGCGTTAGCCTCACGCTGTATTAAAGCGTATAAAGATGTATATTTTCCATTCAACACGCTTTGTTTGAATTTCTGCTTAATGCTAGTAATTATTTTTTTGGAAATTTTCCAATTCAATAAATATCGTAGCTTCGAATATTGAATATTTTCATGAGTTTGACTTACTTTGTAATTAAATTGGAATATGCTAAAATAATAATGAATTTAATAATATCCCTCACGTTTCGTCTTCATATGAAATATCAAACCGATGGTTTAATTAATTCTCCTATTATACTACTTTTGTAGTAATTTGCTTTGTTTTATATAGTACAAAGGTATAGGTTACGAAATTGGTTATTTGATACGAATAATGTTCTGTAGTATTTCAGCGCATTTGCTTAGCTTTACTTTACAATGCATGGTGCAATCAAAATGTTCATATGAATATAAATAGATTTATAAATTCAAAAATATGTGTAAAAATGCATTACATGTAATGCTCGTGGATATCAGGGCATGTTTTAATCAATTTAAAAAGGCATAAAAATATTTGTACAAAATATAATTTCAGAAATATACATGTAATTATCAACAAAATGATGTAATTTTATCATTCGTACCACCTTAATTTGTTGATTTCTGCTAGCAGTTTATTTTTAGGACTTGATAATAAAGGAATAGGCAATTACCAATGCACTTTACGATTTCTTCTACCAAATCATAGAAAATGAGCAGTTAAAATGTGTGCGTTTCAGTAATAAGCGCAACGGACTGCCACATAAACTGATCTGCTTATGGAAATATAATAAACCGTAATCTGAGACAACTCATGGCGGGATTAGTGTGTTTGGGTTAAATTTTTCTATTTGCTACTTAGTCCATCAGTCTTCATTCGTTTCCGCTACACTGGTTAAATCCCTCGCAACAAATTTATGAAAGATGCAAAGCCTTGCCAGTATTTTCATCTTTTATTTACGTCTTTATGCTGCTTTGTCGAGCGTTTAGTGTTTCAATTTAAGTAAGATTTTAACTCCTGTATTTCACCGCGTGATTTATGGATGTCTGCAAAATGATATTTTGAGGTATTGAGGCGTATTGAGCTTTCTTAAACATAAATTTTACGCTATCGTCATTTTTGGCGACTATATAGTCCATATCTGTTTCATGCAACGCAAGCTTTTTTTGAACAAAATTCATAGAAAATCTTTTACTGTTCTCTATTCAGTGAATGACGCCTTTCCAAGGAGCTCTGTAAAAAATTAATTGAAACTTGGACTTAGTTTTTAGCATCAGATAATAACCAGCTAGGTTTAAAAAATAAATGAAAGATGGGTGTGCAGTACAGCTAGGTCATAACATCATGCGTGAATGTTATACTGCCTATTGCCAATTTTATATCCGTACTAAATAATAATTTTTGTCATGTCATTTGTTAAAGTTAACTTGAAATACTTGGATTTTTACATGCACCAAATAACATACGCTAAGAAAAGTATGCCTAAGTGCTTAGATTTAAGTGCTCTTTGCTGTAGTTTTATTAACATCGTTCACAGATAAGGTTTGAGAGCTGTGACCTTTTAGGAAGATTTTATATCAGGTGTCAAATAGGATACCATTACCTGGTTCTTTTATGTCGCATTTAATCTCATTGAGAGACGTTAAAGTATATGGCTGCAGGACATGTGCCAATTAGGAAATAACACTTTTATTTGCGACAGTAAACCCAATCTTCATCATGCATTGTGTTTTTATGAAAACCAACCACACTCAAATATATAATTTTTATCCTCTAGCTTCAGATATGCTAATTCACACCGTGGTTAATCGCTTCCAAATTGTACTTTTTGAATTGTTCGTAATGAAATAACATTATCAAGGAACTTTTGGGAAGTTGAGGCCCCTATATCTGATCTACTGCTTTATGCAAAGTATAGTTCAAAGTGTCAGGTTATTGTAAGCCTGGTTTAAAATAAATCAGAACGATCCATATTTCCATGATTTTCTTTTCGGATAAAGGGATTACAGATACTGTTGAATGTCTTAGTCTTTTTTGCATACACTGTACGTTATGATTTATTTTTCTTGCTTGACAATTTTGGTAACATATATTGATATCTTGATATAGGCTTAGATGTCTTTTTTACCTTAATGCAAATATTTGCCAGAAGTTTTCGAGCTGTTGTATTCGTATGCTTGGGAATTGCAATATCTTATTTCGAGCAGCATTTGCAGCGATGAAGTTCCATTAAGTATATGAAAATGCAGCAACGACTTGAGCAGTCAAGGTTAACGTTTTTTTTTCGTATATGCTTCCTGTCCGATACTGCATATGGAAATAGCAGATCCTCTTGAATAAAAAACTGGAAAAAGCCATCTTAAAATGCTATCATCTTTATGGGATGATTTTTATCATTGCATACGTATTTCGTAGCATAAAAATAGATGTAATCATGCATAAGATTCCGCAATGGAAAATGTTTGGTGAGATAAGAATATTTTGAAGCGGTGTAATAACTCTAGGGAGAAGACTGTTGCAAGGAAATGTCCGATTAAATTGCCATTGCGTTCGGCGGTGTTGAAAACGTATGCCTTTAAATGTGTCAAATAACAATCTCAGAAAAGTCTAAAAGGCAACTTAAGAGAAAGTATTGCATTAAGCAAGATCAGAAGGAACTTTTACAATGCAATGACGGAATTAGTAATATAGAATATGGGATTTATTCTTTCTCTTTAATTCTTGATAAAATCGCTAATTAAAATCGTAATCAAAAGTTAATGAATATATGCTAGATTATAATTTAACACGTCAGGATTTTTATAATTAAAATATTTAGAATTTTATATAATATAACACATGTAATGTATATATTTGCACAATATTCGATACGAATATTTCTATCCTACAAATTTAATGAAGCCTTTATAATAGAAATAATGTATGTCAGTATAAACCATGTTCGTAATTCACATCTTAATATTTTTAAATTGTTTTTCAATCTGTCGCGGTGTGCTAGTGCGTCGCGAATGCCCACAAGTGTGCCATTAGAAGTCACAAAATGAACGAAAATAGCCATCTACACATAGTAATTGTAAATATAAACGTAGTTAGTGTCATTTTGTCTGTCTTGATTTAGAAAACATGTAATTTTTTTGTTTATGAAATGCATCAATTAATGCTGCCCCTTAAAAGGCGGCAATCATTACGAACACGCCAGCATGTAGTGATTGCCTAACTACAGGGTGAAATAATGGCTCGGGCAACATTTAGCATATTTTAATAAAAGCAAATAAATATCCTTAGAATCGTTTATCGTAGGTTATATTATTTTATTAATAATCTAATATTTTTATTTCGGCGGGGAAAAAAAGCGCAATTTTGTGCATTGTGAGTTAAAAAACACCATTGATTGCATTCATGATGAATACTTGATATTAGCAATTTATTTGTGAGTGTCTATGAGAGCATCAGTAGCACAATGTGCTGGATTTCTGACAATTTCATTTCATAAAAGACATTTCTTTTGAAAAATGAAAGAAATGCTTCGTTCAAACTTCGTGCAGCTTTCATTTTGAAAGAAAGTTCTGGTTCACGTTGTGAGTGAGTGCATTTTCAAATAACGCCCAATCAGCTTGGCGACTTTTCGAGCTGAACACAACGCGTTTCTCCATCAAAACGTGAGGTGCCAAAAGTCAGTGAGAAAGAAACGCAGCAAAAAAGCAAGTTTGTAATAAGTGGATGGAAAATGTCAATGTCTGATGTGTGGCGCCTTGCACAATACTTGAAAATGCGTTCAGTCATGTGTGTTGGGAAAAGTCGAAATGTCAGATGCAAATTGAGAATCTTACAGTTCAATTGAGTTCTTCAAGCTTCTCTGCTTGTCGATATATATATATTGCCATTGAAAGAGTGAAGGAAGTGGGGACCGACCTTTAACAGCAGTTCCTGCAAGTGTCCTTTTATGCGCTGAGAAGTTTTGTTGAGAGGCTTTTCTATAATTCGTGATGATTAGTTTTCTGGGAACTTATTTGGTGAGATCTGCTGCCAACATAGACATTATTAAGTAGAAAAGAATTTTTTTTTTCGTGAAACGAGAGAATTTTGACATCGACCGTGTATTCATACGGTTGCCTTAGGTCAGACAAACTTCAGTTTACTATATGTATACCTATAAAGTTGAAATAGGAGATATCATTCGCATTTCATGCAAAACGTTAGAAGAAATCCACCAGAGACTTAAGGTGATGTCAACTCGTCTTAGATTCTCTTCCCAGATCTAAACTAAACTTATTACCATATTTACAAATACGTATTCATTCATAATATACAGTAGCGTCCCAAATGTATTCAGTAATTCTGATTTAAAACTCGTGTTTTATTAATTTCCAGGATATTATAACCTGGTTAATGAAGCCTATAAAATGTTAAATGGCCACTGTTTTGTTCAAATTCAACTTGTCGCTTTAGATTAATTCCCCGTGCATGGTTCGAATTTAGCAGTGCTCATAATTTTGATTTACATATTTCAAATACGTAACGAATTTCCTCTTTAATTTATGGAAGGCCCATTGTAACGTTCTGATTTCTCGACTTGCTAATTAAATTGACGTGCCCCAGCGTATTGTGTACAGGCCAACTGCCTCATTCATTATGGATGTTAGTATTTTCTACTTGAGGATGTCAGCCACAGTTATCAACGTTGCACTATTTTGTCATATTTTGGCTTCTAGCTGGTTATTATATTATGCCCAATTTGCTTCTGCTTTCGCTACGTTGCCACGGGGCTCGATCCCTAACTAATTTAGAGGAATAAGCGATGCTAAACTCCTTCGTAATTATGAAATCATTAAAAATTTCCTCTCGCTAAAGTTGCATGCCTCACAGGGTTGATGCTTGACAAAGCCCTTGCTAAGTCACATGGATTTCGTGTAAACTCCTTTGTCATGCTAAATCATTTTGCCAGCGTATGATTATGCTGTTTGTATTGGACAGAAACCCGTTTTAAGTAAACGCGAAAAACTGACTTAATTAACAAAAAGGATTATAGTGTTACACCTTCTAATACGAAGTATGTCATAAATAATTAAATCTCCGCTTATTTATTTTCAATTTGGCGTAGTTTTCCCCGTTTTCATCCTATGTTATAGAAGTTATACAAATATTGTAACAATATCATATTTCTATTATGTTTTCTATGTGTTTTTATATACAACACGTGCTGGTTATACAATATGTTGCATATGAGATATAGAATATGTCTGCATTGTTTAAGTATTATTACATGTCTACATGCATCATTTCACACGTTTTTATTTAATATTATTATTGTGTGTTGCACAAGCCATGACGCATGCAGTTCTGAATGCATGGACACATATGGATTTAATGTATGACTATGCACATGTTCAATTTCTAATTAGCCTGTGCATTAGTACATGTACTTAGTCAGCATTTTACAAAAATTGCGAACAATTTGAACCCTTGGCAATGAACGAGCTCGTGTTGGTCAGCGTTCAGTCCACGTCAGTTTAAGTGACACGTGGTGCTCAGGTCTCGACCCCTGGATTCATGTATATAGAGAAAGCATCACGTCGCTGGGTGTAAATCAACTTGTGCAATGTAAGAGCAGTACATATATTTGACCATTGTAGGGGACAATTCACGATGGGTTTTCTTCGTGTACATCCGGCGAATTCATTTGCTAATTTCTGTTTGTGGTAGGGATGCAATAATAAACGTAATGCCGTTTCATTTGAAAAGGGCTTTTACTGCATCTCGAAAAGTTATTTTGTCTGCATTAATGGCAAATATGCCGGCCACATACTGAGTAATTTCAGCGAATTAACGAGCGGCAAATAGCGCGCTATGGTCTGAATGCCTATACACAAGCCGCCCATAAAATCAACATAAACTATACGGCGCTCTGCAACGGTGCTGCAGCTACTTTCCTGATAAATTAATGGTGCAGAAAAAGAAAGGTGTTTCAAAGCCTAGGAGGCTAAGAGCTGAAGGGATTTAAGCGGGATTAATATTGCTTCCTAGAAATCTAAAATCAGCAAGAATTGCCTTCTTCACCAGAAGCCCTTTCGCATCCAACTGCAAAATTGCCAACTTTCCAGATACAAACTAAAGTGGAAATCAATCTGAAATTGGAGCAATGCTAGTCCCTTGGTACTACGTTTCCGGTAGCTCTATATTCTCTCATTTTCAGCCATTAATTGCCCCTACGCCTATCAAGCTCAAAGCGAGGAAATTACAACACAGCTTGTTAATAATCCTATCCATGCCTAAATGCAATTCACAGAAGGAGATTTCTACGAGGCGAAACACGTTGAGCCTAAGATGTTAGCTTTTTTTCCCCGTGTTTTGATTGGATTATTAGCATATTGCACATCTTAAAATGCGTTCCTTAAGTGCTGAAATGGACGAAAGAGCGCTTCTGGAAATGACAGCTACCAAATCACGTTGCACTTATATACAGAAGCCTTTTTAAGCGACATTTTCAATGCTAAATGTAATCCCGCTCTGTTTAATTTTTTTTCCCTTTAAGGCGTGAAATTAATATATCAACTTATCAAAATGCGAAAAAAAACCATGGATGATACATAATAGACAAGGCTTAGTTTTTTTCTCCGTTTCAAGCTTTTTAGCGTATTGACTTTTTATTAAGGTATCTACGTGCATGTACGTGTGTGTACCCCGAGTATGATATGAACGTTTCGTTGATCTTAAAGGAAAACTGGCCGAAAAAGATAAAATGTTTTAATAATGCAAGAAGAATATACCAAAACCGAATTACATGCATGCTTTTACTGCTGTGTACCAAAGTGGATTTTAATATCGACGTAGCGCTCAGATTGCCAATTATTGCACAGAGAAACATGTAATATGCATTTCTATAAACAAGTGATTATGTTATTGATTTGGCCCATTCTATACCCTGCAAATTATAAAAATATAAGAGAATATAGTAGATTTCTAGTCGTCTTGCAAGATGTGGATACTTTTTAAACCTTCTTTATGGCATATAATGCACATTGTCATTTCATTCTTTTGATTATTAATTAACCAAGCTAGTCTATTGTTCAATAATTAATAATGTAGACATTTTGAGCAATTAATTATACGACAAAGCGCAGCTATATATTTAGCGATTTCAGGCTGACATAGTCTACTAATAATAGCTTCTAGAATTTCTGATTTTTAATAATGAGTTAATTAGGAAAGGAATTCGCAATTTTCTAATAGAATGATGACATAGACCTGCTTTAGTATGCCGGCAACGTTCATTATTAAGTAAGTAAATAGATAAGGCTCTTGTTTGTTTAATTTTGTTTCAACGAAGCTTGTGAAGATTCGAAAGTAAATCTTTTTTTAGGCATGAACAAGTAGCTCAGGGTGTGCCGTTTCAATTATTTTTTTTGCGTTTACTTATTTAATATTCGTGTGTTCGTGCGCATCCATGTGTCGAGAGATGTGTTATAAAGTTGTTACAGTTGAGAACACAACAAAAGAGCAGCTGCTACCTCCACATGGTGAGAATTGCGATCGATTATCATTGTAAATCATGTGTTCATTTTGAGCGTTTCTAGCAGGCAAATTTACATAATTATTTTGGCGAGGAAATTTTTTTTGTTAATTGTTAGAAGTGTCTGGCAGCATGAAAAAGTTGGCATACGAGAACTGAACTATACGCCTACAGCAACAAACTTAGTTGTATCTGTTTTCTGGATTCATTGTATAGTTTTGACAAAATTTATTTCAAAGAATGTTTAAAATGAAATTAATCGTGTCATCTTAAACAAATCTTTTATCTTGTAACAAAATAGTCCAGATAGTAGATTTCTACTAGTTAGCCAGTACTTGTTGACTTCACCATTGCAGGCTATTTGTGACGTAATTCAATTAATTAACGATGGTGCTTTATCACCATCTTAATTAATCGAGTTAGGTAGTTTTATTCTATAGCTTGTTTCATGAGTTCCACTAAAGTGCAAATGAATGTTCATATGCATGTAGGTCAACAGAATTAATATAAGGTTTACAACCGAGCATTTTGCTTCCATTGTGAGGGCTACACGTTACAAATTCAAAATGCGAAATTACATTCATCTCCACCGTTAATCCAGTCTAAAGTCAGGGAGACAGTTGTTGTAATTTAACTCCGCTACTTTTATGATGCAATTTTACGCATGATCTCAGAATGACCTAAAAGTCAACTTTAACGACATCGGAACAAGGGCACAAACAGCAATTACAACATTTTGCACTTATTTATTCATAGGCCACTAACTTGTAACAGTAAAATTACACTTTAAAATGATTACAAAATATTTTTTACATTGCTACAGAATCTAAATGTCTTACCCAGACTAGGATTAAAGTGAATGCATATATGCATGTACAAAACATTGAACGATGAAAAGTAGGGATGTTCTTCATGATTTTCACTAATATGATGTATATAAAATCAATAAAGTGCACGTCCATGAGAACGCATATTTTGGACTTAATGGTATTTCGTTGAGATGCCAACCAATTAGGATTTACAATAAAAAAGATGGGATAATGCCTCCCAAGCCGTTTATAGACCTATTACTTAATAAAGATAAGCCTTATATCTTTTGTGAAAAGTCACGATAGAAAGCCATTAAATCCCACCATCGAGTGCTCCATCCATTTTTCAAATTTTTTTTTCGCGTCACCAAGCCTACTTCCATTTCAAATAGTTTCAAGTGTTTACGCTGCTAAACGCTATAGCCATGACACCGTCAAGGATCTCCATGGATATATGCTGCAGCCTTTTATTGCTTTTTATAAAAATGAAATCTAAAGTTTAGAGCTGCCTATTAAATATCCATCCATAAAAATAGGGCTTCAGGAAACCGAGGCATCAATCAGCAAAGTCATCGAAAAAGCTGTTCTTCTAGATGCAATCATTGTAGTGGTTAAGCCATTAAAATCGCCTTGTATTAAATACTACTAAATAATATCATAGCAAAATTCAAAATTCAAACATCCATGCACTTCATAAACTTTCGTATTAAAATGAATTTAACAAAGTTCTTTACTATTTTACCGTAGTTGTGTTGCAATATAAATGGCAATTGCTCACATTAACATTACTTTTTTTCGACACTTCTATTAGGGTTTTCTAGAAATACCCCTTGATAATTCGTCTTCAGCATTGTAAGATGTAAACCTAACCGCAACATGCTGCGTGAAAGCAAGTAAGGGCAGTCAGTTTTAAATGCCTCGTGTAAGCACTGGCCTCATTAATTAGCCGTTGATTAACTACTTGAAAATGCCCTCAACTGTATTCACCAAGGTGGTGTTGCACAGAGTCGCGTTTTCTAAATGATCCATCATGTGAGATAATGGACTCGTAGCTCCTTCTATACTGGAGACGCCATTTGGTTCATTTAAGCCCTACACTCGGTGCATGCTTGCTTGAAAAATGATACTGTCGATAAATTATTGTTTAAGTTTTCTTCGGCTCTTGTATAAAGCTATATTTAGTCCTCGTGAACAATTAAGGCGGCAGTTTAGGTGAAAAATGCAGAAAACTTGGCGAGTCTTTCACTCGATTGCTGTGATGCAAAGGCATTGCACATTGTGCGAAGCGAGCCATTCCATTGTAGAAGGAACATTTTCTCCAAAATTAGTCGCTAATTTGCTGATGCGTTAAGGCAATTTAATCCGATGCGCAAATAAGGCCAATTTTTAATTATGATATCGGCGGATCCTCGCGTAGGCGACGGAGTTGAGGCATATGAGCTTATATGTAAACATTAACGGATAACTAGAATCTCTTAAGCTAAAAGGTAACGCGTCTATTGTAGCAAAAATTACTGTTAATGTGTCAAATAAAGTGTTTTATGTAAAAAGTACATCTGGTGTGTTGTTGCACCAAGATGAATGTTAGTACATCTCAATTTGTGATTGAAATTATCTCAAAAATGGTTTCGGATTTTTTCATATTTGAAGATGGATGTTTAATTCAGCATCCATATTTTCGTAATGAATAACTTTGCATAATTCTGAGACAAAACTTGTATTAAAGTGCATTTCCATTCGAGGAAATTACAATTGTACTTTCGTGACATCCAAGAAAATGTTAAGCTGGCATAAAAAAGTGTGCTGCCTCTTAATATGACAAATTATGTGATGATTTATGAGCACAATAATACTATTCCATGATACCGGCCAATTTAAATACTGTCGTAGATTTGGCTTTTTAAGATTCGAGTAATTTCCTCGAAACTGCAATGGTAATTAACCTAGATTTTCTTAGCTTTCTTCTCGCGCTATTTTCTAAGCAATGAAGCGGAACCTTTCTTTGATCTAGGCTCCAAGAGCAGGTAAAGATTGCATTTGCATACATATGACACGAGAGTTCCGCGTTTCCGTATGCTACATTAAAAATTTGCATTTACAGTATGGGCTACCGTTTTACTAATAGATTAACTCTGAGCCTGAAAGGTCGCTTCAACTTAATGGCAAATTTTGCGTTAGTGTTAGTGCAGGAGAAAGGCAAACTACAAATGCAAGCTGCGCATTGAAAAGCAAGACTGGCAATATGAGAATGGATAACTTGTAGGTCAATAATGCTAATTTATATTCGACATGGGATTAATTGTAATCTAGGTAAGCTAGCAATACCCATTTGTGATTGCACTCGTCTTCAGTGGCATTAAATTGAGTGCAAAAATAACTGCAGGTCAATTACACATTAACCATGCATCTTGAGTATGAGCGTCCTATTTAATTAAAGCTCGACAATGCGCCTTGTTCACTGTATTTTAGGATGAGCTAGTCCTTGTCGATTGGCCTATAACGCGTGGGCGGCCACAGGTTAAGGGTTAAGGGTCAATGGAATACAATGTACGTGTGCATGTATGCTCCAAATACTCATTAGCTTAAATGACACAACATATACTGGGCCGATATTAAGGTTCCTGTACACCAGGCTACTTTTGCTGCGCAGCTTTTGTAAGGGGTACTCATAACTCAAATAGCCTCTCCGCAATGACCTCAAAAAAATGCCGACTTTGAGATTGCCAATTCCGATAAATCATAATTTTAATTCTAATTGATTGGCCAATCCCATCAAATCAAAATTTAGAATGTCATTGCGGAGAGGCTATCTGAGCACAAGTTATGAGTACTCCTTACAAAAGCTGCGAAGTTTTGTAACTCGCAGCGCAGCAAAAGTAGCCTGGTGTGCAGGCACCTTTAGAATACAATATGTTCAGTAAATATATGCCTAATATAACATAATATACATCTACAGATGTTTTACTATGGCAACAATTAATGCAACGCAAGGTTATAACATATAGAAATGATTCAATAAATGTACTCACGATTCCAAGTATATCGACAATGAGAAAATTGTTTCAGTAGTTGACTGCAGCACTGACTGACTGAAGCTATCACCTTTGATGTGCTTGGAATCCATCGGGGACAATTATAAAATGACATTCGGCGCATTCCTGAGGCCTTGATTAGTACTGAAGTGTTAGCTAGTGCAAGACCTTTCACCTCTGAAAATTCATAACATAAAAGTTATCAGAATTAGTTTAAAAAACGCTAAGACTCGGATTATAAACATGCCTAATGTAATTAAGGGTTTTTTATCACATATAATGGTTACAAAGTCAAAATAAACTTGCTCTATGTACATATATAAACTATTTTGCTCACAATCAGATGTGGTAATCAATAGGTATTGTCTTTGGCAGCTGGATGTCATCGGAATCCCAAAGGCAAAGTACATGTATGGCATTCCTAGGTTATTCTATTGTCGCTAAATATACATAATGCACATTAGTCAGTATATATATGCATGTACACTGTGCCTGTATACGCCAACTACTTAAAGGTGCCTATATGTACATGCTATATTTTGTACAAGTGCATGTACAGTAGTTGAAATCATCGCAGAAAGATTGAGGACAATTGGTGCAGGCAAAACAAACAAATAGAACTCTATATTAGTGGAACTCAGATAGCTGAGCACTCATAGACACTTAAGCACATTTAAAATTGAGCACTTGTGCCATGCATGCACAATGCCACTCGTTCGAAAAAATGTCATGCACAACTGAGTGGACTAATTGAGCACTTGTGCCATGCATGCGTAATACCACTCGTTCGAAAAAATGTCATGCACAACTGAGTGGACCGGAGATCTGCTCAGTTGAGCACTAAAATTTTTCGAACGAGTGGTATTACGCATGCATGGCACAAGTGCTCAATTTTACATGTGCTCAAGTGTCCAGGAGTGCTCAGCTATCTGAGTTCCCCTATAATGTACAACATGTAAGCTTACAGTAATTTTACTTACATATTGATCAGGGGATGCATCGATACCATCCAAGAATAAATAATTGACTGCTATCTATTTTGTTGTTGTCCAGAAAACGCTGGAAACAAGTACAATGTATACATTTGTTTATAGATTGCATTCTGTTAAACGTACAATACATTTATTAAAAAGGTATACACTGTAACCTACTGTACATATAAAAGCAATACGAATCTCGAGGAATGACTAACCATATTGAAACGTGGTTCCAAGGTTGTCATATTTGACATGTAATTAACCCTCAGATAGCAACCCCCTTTCTACATACACCAGTGCCAACCTGGGGGTGTTTGGAACCTCTTCACATTAAAAATCTAAAAACTATC
>JAQGCC010001660.1:0-22154 GCA_034698905.1 Xestoiulus laeticollis | reverse complement strand
CGGAGGTCAAACTGTGGTCAACTGCAGTTTGACCAGAGGTTAAGTTTAACCTTCGTTGGTAAAACCGGCCATTAGTAACCTTAAGATTAATCAGTGTTGCAGCAATAACACACTAATGAAAGCTTTTGATCAAAATGCTATTTCGGTGACGTCACCCATGAGCAGTAAATTAATAATTTAATGAAAGAGCAATATAAGTGTTAGATTCCACGAATAATGTAAGAACGAACGATGCCTTGTTATTCCCTCTACTTATCGTGTTAAGACCCTACCTGCTCCCGTGCTAATTGGGCTGGGCTCGATACCATACTTAGGATTAATCGACAATAAACCCCTAGCGACGACAACGTCATCGGTTGATTAACGCTGGCTATTTCGACTTGTTAACTTTGGATTGCTTTGCATCTTCCCAATTAGGGATCTTCCAGGTTAACATGGAGGTTAAAAGCCAGTGGTGAATAGTGTTAGGCCTTAAATTACATGTAGAGGGTTTGTTCGTAAACAGCACATTATGACCTTAAACGTTCTTCTGTTATGTCTGCTGAACTTCTAACACTTTCGTAACATAAATGTCATTTTCTATCATCTACTTAAAAGACTTAAGAGTTTTTAGTAAAATGTCGTTTTTTAAAAAATTAATTTCACTCATTTCTAAGCAGTGTAGGCGTTATTACCATAGATTCATGTATCAGCCTCTCAGTATTTCGAACGTCATGTAGACGAACTGCTCGATATAACGAACGGCTCAGCTTGTCACTTCGCTATCCCACAATACTAAATGACTGTTTATAACGAATAGCAATTCGATATTGAAGGTCAGAAAAAGAAACATCCTGTTGTACTTGTCATAAGATTCATATTGACATTGATTTTAACGATTGATTTTAAAAGTTAATATCTTAAAACATGAAACAGGGGTACTCAAAATACTGCAAAAAAAATCCACAAGCAGGTTTAGTGTGTGTAGACTCACCAACATTTGGCAAAAATTGCATTTCTGTTGTTCAATATTATAGAACACGTACCGTTGGGGAAAAAAACTCATTTCAGGCGGAAAATCTAGCTGCTTAGGGGTCATATGAAGTCACGTCGAAAGCCACTATAAGCGAAAAAATGTGTAAAAACAGACCTCTGAGTTTTAAGGATCGAATTTTCCATCAACTCTGCGTTCGTTATATCAAAAGCCCACTATTATTTTAAAAAAAAATGTACATGTACACTAGCCCCAGGCCACACTAGGCTGTAAACGCGCTTTTGGCGTTACAAATTATCAAATTTGCATATTAATATCTTGTGCGAAAATTCTTTTTTAGTTAAAAGCCTTGTTTGAGGCTAGCCAAACGCGCGGAAACAGCCTAGTGTGGCCTGGGGCTTAGAGTCTCAGTTAAAAAGCAAATGGCACAAACTTATCAGTTAATCCCCTGCATTTCAGTCTCAAGCAATCACCTTTATCACAAAGGGATAATAGGAAAATAGCTCCTACTTCAATTAAGTACACCGGAAATTTTCTTCCCATCTTTAACAGTTATCAAATCAAAATTCCAAAGACCTGGAAATTGAATTTCAATGGATTTTTTTTAGACTACGCCAATAAATGGTCCATTCTAGGTTGCAAAGAGTGTAATATACCACAATCGAATAAACGATCGATTCAACTGTTTATTCACCGAGGAAGAACGCTTCCTCGGGTTATATAGGAAGTCCACACGAATCATTTCGCAAATCCGCGATTTTCATCTCCTGAAAGTTAATTTCAGTGTTTTCCCACGCCCACTGCATCACATGCCATGATTTTCGAACCACATCCACTCTTCCACTCTCATCCTTAATGAGGTTAATAGAAAGCGAGGAGATGGCAATTCCTGATGGTTATTTCTGGCCTTTATCTTTGATTAGCTACTTTTTTTGTGTGTGTCTTGACCATCAGCAGAGATTCGCGTAGTTTACACTCCATTCCACCCCCATTCATAATAATATAGTGCTGTTTTATTGGAATTTCGCAAAGATGGTTGTTGATGTTGGTGGTGATGATGACATTGCATAGTTCTCTAATGCCGTCATCAATTGCTGCATCACGTGACGCGTGCAGAAGGGATGACCTAACAGCTATTGGAATTGGGCCTATGACGTCACTGTGCCATTTCCTAGGAATTACCCAAGGCTTGAACTTATAGCTTAAAACCCACGCAAGCCCACACGTGCTTGAAAATCCATCCCCAGACGGTTGGACTTAAGTAGGGTGTGGATCAGGATGTTCGAGTTTTTTTAAAAAAATGGAACCATTTACTTTTGGGTTGAATATGTTAACGGAAATATAGTGCAGAATAATTTCAGCACAACCCTGGGCGAAATAAATATACTGATATCATGTAATAAGTTTTATACTGATAATTGGGACACTGATATCAGTATGATATTATACTGGCGTCAGTAAAACAGTTCGGATGCATCAGAACAGTATAATGATGAAACTATAATTTGCACTGATATTGGTATAGGGTATACTGGCATCAGTTAAGCATTGCCTACAGATGTCACTATGGTGTACTGATACTAGTATAACTAACCAATATCAATACGACTATACTGATGCAAGTCTAGCTTATACTGATATTGGTATGGGTTATACTGGCAACAGTTAAACATTGCCTACTGATGTCACTATATCAACTGAATATTTATTTCGACCAGGGAAGCTGCAATTTTATTTATAACATCAACATTCAGCTGCAATTGTAAAAAAGATGATAATCTAGGTTTTTATATGGATTTATAATATGGCAAAGCGTATGATAATTAAAATTGTCAGAAAACACCAGCTTGATCAGCTTAATTATTAATACTACCTCACGATAGAATTTGTGAAGGAACATATGACAAAATTGACAAATCCATATGAAATTAACATGCTTTGATAGCTTGTAATTTTAAAAAGCTAATTAGCATAATATATCCCAAACATGGAATATTGTAACATTATTACCGAATACAGCGTGTTAGCACTGGTTTAAAATAGAGAACAATAGAGAATTTGTATTGGTCTTTTGATTTCTATCATTCCATTGACCATATATATATTTGCATTGACTTGCATGATCTTAGAATTTATTTACTGGATCAAAGACCGTAGCATTTTTGACAAGGGATACCACTATAAATATATCCAAGTTTTTGCAAAATATACTTTTTTCCACTCTCACCTTCAAAAACACATTAAAGGAGAAGAAACTCACCATTTGATGTTTGTAGCTTTACATACATGTACCTGAAATAAAATTAAAAAAAACAACTTATATGCGTGCACCAAATTAAATTACCCTAGTAGTATAGTTACAAGAATTCCACATTCGGACTAAATTCCTTGTTATATTCTGGAGACAAAAAAATATACAAATAAAAATTCAAGGTGAACCGAACAGAAGTAATCGCGATGCATTAAAGTTGTAGTAGAGACGGAAGAGTAAACAAGGGCGTTTTACCATAAACGTTTAACTGCACCTTAGTGAAATGCATTCAGCTTCAGTTAGATTTTTTTAAATGGCTTATTTATTTTTTCATTTGCAATGCTTTGCTAGAAAAATACTGGAAAAAAGAAATTCTGGCTTGCAAGCTGCTTGGCTGCAGGAAAATCCCACACAGATCTTATTCAAGCAATAAGATGTATTCACTACCATCGAAACGTTTTGAGGAGAAAAAAGTTTCCTTTTGAAATCTTGTTCGTTCTATCTAAGAAACTTAATGGACAACATTCATGCACAAATCATGTATAAGTCACAGCAAATATTCTAGATCTATATTATTGGATGAGGTAGCTTTATTTAAGCAATCCTTATGCAAAGATTTGAGGTAAGCTATACAATTAGTTGCCATGCTACCGTCAATTAATAATACTTATTACCGTATTTTGGAAGAAATCATTTGCATGAAATTGGTACATTAATAATGCTTTTTCTTGTCATAGATACATGATGGTAAACATTGAGTTCCAACAGAAATTAAATTATTAACTTCCCTGATTTTTCCAGCTTTTTAAATTAATATCTCACTGATGCATCTGATTATTTAAAATTAAAAAATAATACCACAATTTCCTTATCAACTTGTTGTCTAGTTGCTCAAAGGAACTGTTTTAGAAAACAATTTACAATGTTTAGCAAAATACCAGTTTAAGATCACACAAAGCACTATTATAGCAACTATAATAAAATACTATATATAGCACAATATATAGCACAATATATAAAGCACTATAATAGCAACTATTATTTTCTTTGTCGTATCTGAATTAACAATCCCAACTAATTAAAATCAGTTTTTAAATTTAGAGATTTTTTTATTTATTACCAGTTATGAATTTATTACTGAACTCATTTCGATGGATGCAGGACTGGATTTAGTTTACTATTTCTATAGATTGTATTTCTATGGATGATTTTTATCATAATAAATCAATTTTACACGGCTATTACAGATTTATCCAATTTCCCTGACATTTAACCAGATTTCCAAGTCTGCATGCGAGAACCATTGCAAGTGTTACGCCACCTTGCAACTAACACCCACAAGTTTTGAACTGTCTATAGCTGAATCTTCATGAAGAACATTTAAGAGGGTTGAATTCCAGAATAAGCCTTTTTTTCTAAATTATTTTTTAATTTATTTTTGGAAACTGATAGGAACAAATGAAATGTATGCGGACCTAGCATAAAAATTCTAATATTTGTTTAATTTTTTTGTTTATGCATATGTATATTCAATTTCATGGAAATATGTCTGTAAAGTTTATAATTGTAGAGGGTCTGGTAAACTTTACGGACATATTTCCATAAAATGGAATATGTACATATACATTAACCAAAAAATTGAAACAAATAATAGATTAATTATGCTAGGTCCTCGTACACTCCATTTAATTGTTACTATCAGTTTCCAAAATTAAATTAAAAAATAATTTCGAAGTAAAGGCTTATTCTGGTATGCAATACTCTTAAAAAGGGGGCAATGGTAAACTGAAATTTGCAAAAAAAATAGTTTGATCAAACTTGTTATTTAAAGTAGCGTATTTTGATTTTTTGATGTGACGTAACATTTGTCCCCCCCCCTCCCCCTCGTCTCACAGCATCATAAATGTGTGACTAGTGCGTGCCACTGACGTCATTTATGGACTGCCCCTCAGGCAGTTTCTTTTCAATATAAGTCAACTGAAGCTTAAAAACTTCAGTTAAAATTCCCACAAAGATCAAATTGAAATGATCAAAGAAAAGCATACTATACTAATTGCCACAGTTTTATAATGCATATTTTAATCAAGGTGCCACCCATATTGCTAGACGTTCCCGCTTAATTTAATATTTCAACAGCCTGACATTTCCATCATCAGCTTTCGTTATAAAGCATTAATGGAACTTGGTAATTAATAGTGTTATATACCATATAGGAAACACACGCCCATTTCAGCCTGACGTGGATTTATGGTGTCTATCGTGGCTTGTATAATTAAAGGATTTTAGATTTGTTAACGGAACGAAATGGCATGTACACTATCTTTCCTGTTGGCAACAGAAGCAATTGGGAATTCCATGGGCCTATTACCGTTGTCATGGAAACGGGGTTTTTTATCATTCAAATATGTAATTGTGTACTAATAAGCAAAATGGACATTCATAAATGATGTCACGCTATGGGGGCGGATGTGTTGTTGCATCACATCCCCTTATTTGGTCGGTATAATCCCATATAAATGATAATCTGTAGAATTGACTTTTATGAAAATGTCACTTATTTATTACTGGGTTCTGAGACTAGAATTTTACTCGAATTTGATCTAACCTGCCATGCATTTTCATTTTCAATGAACATGCAAAAATTAAATGGTTTTATCCTTGCCGGGTAGACAAAATAATTATAAGTAAAATACACTTAAAGTTTTTCGCTATAAAGGCCTTTCCTAATTATGGACAAGTTTTGATTTAGGGTCTAAATTAGGCCATAGATAAAAGCAAACCCCCTACTTTGTTTCGATGACATTTTCCAGTAGAAAAATTACATAGGTGGTTTTACTGTATGCCCCATGCATTATGCATTCGGCCATATATGGCCATTCATTAAACGTGCACATATTCCGTAAAACTCGAATAAATCCCCTGGGGTTTTTTCGAGACCAGGGTTTATTATTTTTATTCCCTTAATGTTGGCATCAATATATGAAAAATAACAAAAACCTTACCATGAAACAAGCATCTACTTGGCTTGATATTTCAATAATAAAGGAGATCCATTATGCATATCAGAAAATGTGAGGCGTGAGCACTTAGTGAATTCCCCTAACACCCGGGGTTTATTCGAGGTCGGGTTTTAATCGAGTATTTAAATGTATATAATGGATCTGGTAGAAATGGGCATTTTTTGCAAGGAAAAAAGTAAGATTCGTGTAATAGCCCTATCCTAGCTTTTAAGGGAAAAAAATTGTATAAAAAAAAGAACTCCTTTCACAATAAATACTGTATATGCATGTACAGTATACACTGTATGTCTATATAATTTTTCCATCAAGTTTATGTTATACAGGGACCCGCAAGAACAACCTCCTTAAAACTGATACCGAAATAATCATATATTATTTGTGCTTTATTACATCTTAGTTTTATTTCAGATTTTTGCTTTGATTAATAACTAATGTAAATTATATTTTTAAATGAATAAAAGCTTGCATTTTCAAACCTAGTGAATTTTCTATGAAATTGGAAAGGATTTCACGGTATCACAGGATTTTCTGGCTCAAATTGGTGAGTTTAAACTTGTTAATTTCGTTATCTGCTTCACATTCCCATCTGCCAAACTTATCGCAGTTTCCCTGATAAAAACATAAAATATCCCGGAAGCATATGTATCCAAATCAAAATAGACTTTGTGTGGGCTTAATGAAATTGATAAACGAGAAAAAATTATACAATATTTACGCTCTTGGTTTATCAGGTTGCACATATGGCCAAAGGGAACGAGCCCTCTGATAAGTTGTACATATACACTTTAGTTAACAGGCATAGAGCATACAACTTGTAGTTGCATCACGTATTGCACTTTTTGTAAATTACATTAATGGTAAGTAGGAGATAATCTAAATTTCAGGCAAGATTAACCTATAGGGTTTAGCCCTGAATTTAGTATAACAAAGAGTTGTAACACACAATTACCTTTTGAGCTGCAAGCCCCCAGAAGTCTGATGACGTTAGGATGTGACACTTCCTTCAATAAATTAAATTCTGATAATAAATCCTGGTCATTACTAGAGCCATTACCTTAAAATAAATGGATAGAAAATAATCTCAGCAATCACTTTTGCAAAATCCTAAAGTAAAAACAATTGATATCATACTTTTAAGCATTTTAACTGCCACTGTTGAATAGCCAGGGGAAGTGCTTGAAATGTCCAAAGCACGGGCTTTCATAACTCTTCCAAATTCTCCTTCGCCTAGTGTTTGCTCAATTATAAGTCGATTTCTCGAAAATTCCCACTTGCTGTCGATTGGCTGAAATTCCCAGATAAAAATTGGTAATCATGAATATAGAAATACATAAATTCAAGGATTTCGTAGCCGAATTCACAAACAGGAGTAAACGACATTGCACAATGTCACATATGACTCACCATAAATTTATTAGATATTGATATCAATAATTCATTATTAATGGCATTTTGAGAGATTATGGACGATGATCTTTCATCCACATAATCCGAGGGTACAGCTGGTAACGATGCCAGGCTACCAGGGTACTTGTGACGTCGGGAGCACAACTTGTGAGGATTTCTCTTGCAGTAGACATAGCATGCAGAAACAGTCACCAAAATAACGACAAGAGCAGCAGAAATGCTAGCAATGCACTGAAAACCGCACTGGACGTCATTCTCATTTCCAGTGGAACCTAAAGCAGAATCGTCAAACGTTTCTGCCAAAAACAAAAAAAATGTTTTCATATGCAGTAAAACCTGTATAAAATAATACTCTTGGGACTAGGGAAACATATTATTTTAGACAGGTTATTATTTCAGACAGGTTCATCTGTAAACATGCTACAGTGTAAACAGCTGCAAAATAGGGTATTTCCCCTTTTTGAATCCTTCATGAGTCACTAGCTATTGGTCAACACTATTTACACAGCTGCAAAATAGGGTATTTCCCCTTTTTGAATCCTTCATGAGTCACTAGCTATTGGTCGACACTATTTACACAGCTATATAATAAGGAATTTCCCCTTTTTTCATTCCTTATACATGTTTACATGTAAACAAGCCAGTAGTTATTGGTAGTCACAAGCAAAGTTTAAATACCCTGCATTTCCCTGCCATTTTTGTTTCCATGTTTGACATTTTTTATATTTTTTGCAATTCCATTGTTTCTATTCCGTTAAAAAATCATTGAGACCAATAAAAATTATTAAATATAACTTTATGGAGGTTAATTATTTTACACATGGGTCCCAAGTCGGGACACGTGCATTTTATAATTTTAGAGAGGATATTATTTTATACAGGATTATTTTAAGACAGGTTGTACTGTACAACCAATGTTAAAATCTCTTTGATGTAAACTCAGATTCTGGAAAGATGAGATGGATTTGACGTACCTGTGCTTGCTTCTTCAAAAACACTTTCATTGTTTGGCTTTGTTATTCTGTCGTCTGTATGTTCAATAATTTCATGCGAACCTCTGTTACATTTGCAACTGGAACGTTCATCGTGAATATTACACGTACATGTTCCAAATGGATGTCCGAGTCCCTTTTCGCTGACCCCAAAACTTGTCCCAATAACAGGAGTCTCTGGCAGATGAACATAAGCATTAAAATTGGAAAATATTTTTAAAACCTAGCCATGGTAGATGTAAATATTTCTTACCCACACAATCCTGGAGGCAGATGCGTGGAAACAAACTCTCCAATTCATCGCAAGTCTTATCTGGACAAGTCTTCAGATCCGGAGAGCATGTTGCATATGATGACAATTTGGTAATGACATTATCCTGCCATTGACAATGGCCGTTGATGGCGCCGTGCCCACAATTCTTGGAACATGCATCTTTATTGTCGTATTGGGAACATAAACCACTTTGCCCTGTTTGTAATAAACAGAAATGAATTTTTATACCAATTCTTACACTGACTACAAATCTACATGCACATTAAAAAAACATCCCCTTTGCATATTAACTTTTAAAGCTAACTTATTCCCTTCAATATCCTTAATGTCATGAACCTGAACAATGGAGCATAGAAATCAATATTATTCTGAATTCTAACTTTTGCTTCAATTATCAAAAAATAGAAATTATAAGATATAATATTACTGTGCCACATTAGTTATTCAAAATGTAAAGTATTTTAGACGAAATATTACTAAAAACAATTTGTATTTAAATATTATTTGATGGCATTTCAACGCATTTTCAAAGGCTTTGCAATATTTTAAAACTGAAAATGTTCTTAATAATGCATCTGATTAAAATATGTTGACAAGTAGAGGTGATGAAACATTTTTAGGACAAAATAAGTTAAGGAAAATAAACTATATTTATATTCTGAATTTTACATATTCAAATATTGGAATATATAGACATAGTTAAAAAAAATGTGAAAACTAAAATTAGATTACATTTTAAAAAACTATTGTAGGCCTGTTGCTCCAATTATTTTAATAGCTTTTTTAAGTCATTATTAAGTACGATAATTTTAATAAATATTTAAAAAAAATAAGGGTATTATTGAGTACCGGTATGCCACACAATTATTCAAAATGAAAAGTATTTTACGTGAGATATTACTGAAAATAATTTGTATACAAACATGCCATCACAAAGGTTCAGAGGCCTTGCAAAACACTTCAATAAAAAATGTTCATTTCTGCTCATTTCATTAAAAATATTCATTGTTGCTAATTTAATTAAAAATGTCATATGATCAAATACTTTAAAAATGGAATAAAGTATAAAAATATATTAAACGTATTCGGTATCTACCGGAATGCAGGAAAAACAATAAAACATGTTTGAATGGTTGATATTTTGAAATCAAATTACATTTCGCCATATTGTTGGCACTGCATTGTTTTTTATTTGCTTTCGATATACATGCGTGTAATCGACTTTTAAGCTTCGACTTTAAACAATGATGTCAACTGTCATTTATCTATGCACTGATCGTATTTTATATTTAACAGAAGGGTGGTAAATTAGCTGCGAATGTATTTGTTCACGATTTTTATCGACTAGTAGGTAGGCTTTTTACCATCTGACCAAACCCCTCATTTCCAAACCCTGCACTAGTCCACAGATTTTAATTGGTGGGGTGGAAATTAAAACGACAGCCATTTATCATGGCGTTGTTTGTCTCTGGTAAATGTTAGCTTCGGAGAATCGTGCCACCGCGATGATTGCTTATGTACATGTATTTTTTTCCCCTTCTCGTTTCATGGAAAATATTTATAAAAGGAAATGGCGGGCATTGCATGTCCCCCAATACACGCACATTCCAAAAGTGAGCAACTCCTCATTTTGCATGTCTCTCCCCCCTCAATGGCTAGGAATTCCCTCAACGTCCTTTCGCCATTATTACCATATGCGTGGTCTGGCAATAATCCAAGCATCAGGTAAAAGGACATGGACTTACAGAGGTTTGACATTGAATGACTGCATGCCATTAGCACGTACACAAATTTACGAGCAGAAAAGCTGGCTGAATGGCAAAAAAGCAATTTTTGCTTCCTTTGTCCTTTGTTTATATGCGTTTTCCCCAAACCTCCTTCTTGCCATCTCGACCCCCCCCCTCGACGTGACATTTGGATTAAGCATTAAGTGTACATATTAAAACAAGCAATAAACGTGCATAATGACACCTATTTTTAGTACGTTTGCTAGGCTTACGTTTGAGCCATGCCTCAAGCATGAACAAGTTTACCCTAACGCGAGAAAGGTCCAAGTTTGAGTGATTTTAATTAATTACACCCATGTGTACCCAAAGAAAAACCCTTGCATGTCATTCTTGTGATATTTTCGTAGATGCATGTAAATTTGAAATTTTGGCTATATAAATGATTTTATACATAACTTCCAATATATTTAAAAAAAACTTTACTGATTCGCGGT
Organism: Xestoiulus laeticollis; assembly: GCA_034698905.1. Classification (NCBI taxonomy): domain Eukaryota; kingdom Metazoa; phylum Arthropoda; class Diplopoda; order Julida; family Julidae; genus Xestoiulus; species Xestoiulus laeticollis. Next base: position 11,016 of record JAQGCC010001660.1, on the reverse strand, counting down.
CAATTAATTTATTATAAAAAAATCTAGACTGAGGATTTTAAATTTATTAAAACGGTGTTGGTGGAATTTAGTGTTTTTGTTGTTCATGCCCCTTACACATAGCCTAACCTGTATAGCAGACATGTTATCAGTGATTGCCTATTATTAAGGATGGGAAGGGGCAAAAAACAAAATTTTCAATAAAGATGAATATTGAAATAAAAATTTATACAAAATTGTCTCATAATTAAACGAATCTAGAAGTTTACTTAGCTATTAATTGCAAAATTATCTCAGTTACTCATTTCTTATAGGCTAACCTGCACAACACGCGAGTTATCATTGATTGCCTATCACGGGATCAGATGGGGCAAATAAAATGTAAATTACTGTAAAAATATAAATTTGCTTACAATTTTAATAAATGTAGATATGCCAATGAAAGTTTAAATAAATCTGTCCCATACTTGGACGAATCTAGAGGTTTCCTTAGCTAGGAAAAGTAAAATTATTTCAAATGCCCCTGACTTATCGTATAACTTACACAACATGTGAATTATCAGTGATTGCCTATTATACATATTTGCAGGGGTAAAAAAGTAAATTATTCTTATCGTCAAAACTACATGTATAAATTTACTTAATTTATACCCAGATAGTTTTTTCTATTGTTCTCCGAGGTATTTATCTGTGAGAAAAACCAGGGATCAACCAAAATTTGTGAGACAAACCAGGGGTCAACCAAAATGGTAAACCAACCGAAATTGACTGGAAAAATGATCCGGCTATATACAACTATATCATATCACATGTGGGAAGGTTGATATCAGAAAACAAAAACCTCGGCGGGAATTTATACTCAAAGTGGAACTGCGAACCAAAACGTATGAATTTGTCACATAGTTGGGCGAATCTAGATGTTACCTTGGACAAAACCCCACAAATATACTTGTATGGCCCGCAGTACAGTGTATACTTAAACAAATAGTATTGTACATAGTTGAAAAAATGCAGTTTTATAAGCTGGAATAATTTTAATATATACTTCTCTGATTTCAAAGGTTACATAGTACTGAAGCAAAAATAAATTTAAGATATTTGAGTTGACTTACTACATTGATGTTGGTCTTCCGTGTATGCCAATTCGTGAAATTCGTCTAAAATAAAAATTGCCTTATTAATTTGTGCCTGCACATGGGTTAGAAACACATAAGCGTACCATTACAATATATACCATTTATGATGATGATATTTATCGAAACACCATCATCGTAAGTAGTGTTTGAAATTGGCCAAACGGCCGCCTTCCACCTCAGTTTAAATTGAAGCTCTGCTTGATGGTCAGTCAGATTTATCCGTTCCAAACTTTCGGAATCGTTAATGTACACAATGCCGTACTTAGGGGTAACGTCAAATGGCAAGGGGAAAACCCGTTGATCAGATAATGCTTCTAGAAAAAATTCGGCACCGCTTGACACAGCCAATTGAACCGGAATCGGTTGCACTATCTGGAAGAATAAGATATATCTACATTGAAGAATTTCGTATAATGCACAACATGTGAAACTATGACCAATATAACAAGACTTACTCTACTGTACTGAGCAGCTTTGCTGGAGACAGTAGTATTCACTTCCTTCCCTGCCATTGGCTCCAGTGAGGATGGATCACCTGATTCTCGAGATTTATCTTGAGTCAATTTGATCCAAACAATTGCCTATATCGAAATGAAAATACAGGGATCAATTTATGGAAAACCTAAAACTAATTTTTATTAGATAAGACTTAGTTATTAATGTTAATTTCTTCACAATACTGATATTATTATAGATGAACATTTTAAAGTCAATTTCCTTAAATTTCACTATTAATTCTATAATGACCATCTTTATTTTGCAAACTTCCATGAACACCTGAGGTCTATTTGTCCCTAAAAGTTTTTAACCATCATGAACTTACTAAATTTGAATTTCATCATGGAAATGTCCATAAACTTAGCATAAAACATATAAAATACAAAATGTAAAGCACACTATCAATATCAACAAAAAATTAAATTGATTAAACCATCTTGAATTTATAGCTTTATTTTAAATATTTTGGGTGTAACTATGCCTAAGTGTATAAACAAACATAAGAAACAAATATAAACAATGATAGATTTTCAGAAATGTTCAGAAAATTATAAACAACAACCATAAAATTTCGAAGAAAACTAAAATTACATAAATCACCATAGTGAAGATTTGAAACTCCTGGTGTCACTTAAGACTCCAAGGTGGTCATCAAAAGGTTGTCATTTGCAAGGTCTAACTTTATTCGTTTTAGATATCTACACGTGGTCTCAATAAACCTCAAAATAATCAAACTTTAAATGTAGATTAAACTTACAAACAACAAAACGCAGAAATTCAATCCCAAATCGCAACTTTGCAAAGACTCATCAATCGAAATTCGAAAATGATTTGACTAATAGACAAAATCCAAACTGCTATCGTGGGAACATTAAAACATGCATTTGCAACAATAGTCCTAATTACCAGCTTAATGTTTTGGCAAATCAGCAAATAGAATAGGAATGAAGCTTCCTCTAGTGACTTGCCCCAGATTCAAATGCGAACAGGTTTAGCTCACAAGGTTGCGATCTCAGCTGTCTGGGTGATGATTTTCTCACTTAAAAGACCTACTTTTTTATAGGTTACAAGAGCAAGGGTATGTGTTTGTGTGTGCGTGTGTTTGTGCGGGTTAGCCAAACCAGACGACTGCATATAAATTTCATCTTGTTATTAATTGTAGGATTCACGATGTATACTAGGCGTGAAATGCGAGTGGTTGTTTGTACGTGGAGGGGATTTTATGGTTCCATTATTAACGTTGACATCCTTGGTGATCAGAAAAACCATGGCCCCATAAGATAAAATTATGCAAACAAAAACCCTCTTTCACCGTGGAAACGCAAATTATCAACTGAGCTATAGGCCTAGTTGGGATTTCGATGTTTTATTATTGCCATATTTTCGATATTTCATCCAAAAATAATAACAATATCAAAAAACAAACTACACCATCAAAACTGTTGCTAAATTTTCAGTTTTCACTTTCTGCTCTAAATGTTTGCAAATGCATATATTATGGGCACACTGAAATGTTATATTGCCATCTGTTACAGATTCAACAATTTTATAAATATGCCTAACTTAGCGTCAAATTGGATTAGGAATAGTTAATTTGCTGATCGATATGATTAATCTAAGAAACAACTATAATATTCGATTTTAATTTTAGCAAACAAATTTGTGAAAATTGAAGTTTATTTACCAACTATTAATTAAATAAAGGATTCACGATATGAAAATTAGGCTCAAATTCAGTAGCAATTCCATGTAATATCTTTCTGAATGCAGTGAAATTCGCTTATAACGATGCCGGATAAAGCGATATTCCGGGTATAAATATTCCGAACAATATGTTCGCCTGGTCAGTTATTTTTTTGGATACTACGATGTCGGATATAACGATAATCTGGACATAGCCATCCCATTTTGAAACGAAAAATGGCCGTTCATTTGCCTATAACGGTTGTGTAAGATATTTATATTATTATTTCTATATTTTATATTTTACTTAAGAAACATTAACTTTCAAAAGGCAAAACAAAATCGTATTTTGTATTTAATGTCAGTTACATTTAATAACTGCATTTGTATATTTCACTGATGATATTTGATTAAATTTTGAAATTTAGACATGAACTATAAAACTATACAAACTTTAAAATTTATCTTTATTATTGAATAATTGTTTTCTCAATATTGGTATACAAGATTTATACTTTTTAAAGTTTTAGATTAATGGTTTCATCATTTCTTATAAATTTCCAGAAAATGTCAGTACCAAACATATGAAATGTTGAATTGTCTCACTTACCACTGGGTTTACGCCTGGAACACGGAGTGTAAGATCTTGGAAACGTACACCAAAAATGTATTCTGTCCCAACAAACTGAATTACTTTGCGAAGTGGATGCACTTCTGTAAATATGTAAAACCAAAAGATGTCATGTAATTATATATGCAACGAATAGGGGATATTTACAGAAGAATATGTGATAGAAATATTTAGACTTACGAGCTAAAACAAAGAAGGCCAACGTGTCTTTTCCATAGGTGTGTTGTATGAAGGTCACATTGAAAAATTGGGCTGGGTCATTGATTATTTCCACTAGATATGGAGACGGTTCTGCGTCTCCATCATCTATACCGATTTTCATTTCTTTTAATGCTTCCTCCACCTTTTTGAAATAAATGAATATAATGAGAATAATGAAGTTACATGTAAATAAAAAAGAAAGAAATACAATTACTCACCTCTTCAACCTTAATAGTTAGGTCTATTCCATTATCCTGTCTTAAAGCCACGGGACCATGCTCGTTTTCATCCTTTACAGTGATTACACCCTTAATTTCAAGCATGTTGAAATGATCAGGGTAAGTAACGTTGCAAATCACTTGAAATTCACGTAATTTAACCTCCTCTTTGTTCAGTATTTTACTAAACTCCAGGACACCTTCATTTAAGTTCAGCATTCCATTATCTAAAATTTAAAATAACAGAATATTTAACAATAAAGTTTTCAAATTACATGAACACAATGTTCAGTAATATCACTATTGTACATGGGCGAGTTGACAAAATAACAGGCTATACTTATAAACACCTCGTTTCTGTTACATCATTTAACACAGCTGTGGTTAATGAGATATGAAATTTAACACACCATCCAAAGTCTAAAATTTTTTTTTGAAAATACCAAATACTGCTGAAATAAAATATCACACGGGGAAAAATTTCCAATGAAATATATTTGTCGTAAAAGGGAAAAATATAAAAATTATGTAACATGGAAAATTGCATTTCTCCATAATGCAATAATTGTAAATCCCAATTTTCTATATTAATCGTAAATACTTTATTAAGCCCCGGCCTCGAATAAACCCTGGGTCACTGGGTGATAGGAGAATTTGCTATTGTTAGATGCTTGTTTCTGTAAGTTTTTTTAATTTATTGATACCATGCAGCTTTGAGGGAATAAATATAATAAACCTTGGGTCTTGAATAAACCATGGCCTCGAATAAACCCCGGGTCAGTTTTCCTTACTTTTAAATAAACCCCCTGGGTTTAACTCGAATATGTTTGGTAAGTCCCAAAGTAGCATACAATATTGGAGATCGATTGGCCGAATATTGGAGCAATATTGGTTAAATTGGCCAAAAACGGCCGATGAAACCTATAATGAACTGATAGTGGTATAAGTGTACAAGGCAATACTGGGCCAATATTGCGCCTATATTGGCCCCATTATTGGTTTAGTTACATATAGATAACATAGAGGGCTAATGTTGGGTAGCTTACATCTATTGCAATATAGGTCCATTTATTGTAATCTATATATTGGCAATTATGGCAAAATGTTAACATTGCAATATTGTGCCAATATTGAAAAATGTGTTTTGCCTATAATTGGCCAATAATTGGCGTCAGCTATCAAAAATATAGTAGCCAAAATATTGTAATTAGGAACAATTTAGCACATTGAATTCCCATAATTTGCTTATTTGATATAAATTTGAGGAAACTCAAATATATAAAACACTTTTGTAATACCAATCTTAATTATATTGTTATATATCAAATAATTATTTTTATTGTTTTTCGGTCACATTTAAAACCAATTTTGATTGTTAATTTCTAATTTTTTATAAAAGAACATATGCTTGTAAGAACACATGGCAGGTATAAAATAAGTTGCTTAAATATCGCCTTGGCAAGGCATCGTTTGAATACATGTAATGTTTTTATATGCAACTTATTGGCAATCCAAAATATTTCTAAAAATAGCCTGCCCATGCAGTATATCATAAGGGTGAAACTTTTACAGCGTATCATTATTATACAAGCGTTATAAATAATGCATAAATTACACGAAATCTTGCATGCATGGAGCTGAAAGTCGAACATTGGACAAATACTGAGAAGCAATAAAAAACGGTATTACTACAACTGATGATATTTTGATAGGCTTAGCATGTAGTGACGTCAAATTGAAGTAAATATCTGGAAATGTAGCCAGCGTTCAATGTCTACTAATACAACTTTTGTACATTGATGACGTCGTTGTAATTAATTATCAGGTGACCAAAAACCACCTGGTTTAAACAAATGGTTTGTTTATACCGGCATATAAACAAACTTCATTGTCATGAATACGTATGAAGGTAGAAAATGATTAATGTTGCTTGCATTACTATTAGTAAGTCTATATTTTATTTACCTGTCAATCTATAGCTAGTTAGTATGATTAGTGTGCACATTTTCAAGTTGTTAGTCTGCTAGAATAATGGCAGTTGGCCAATGCACATTATCATTATATTAATGATTTTTAGTAAGCCGACCACAAACATTGTTATTCGGTATTGGATATGACGAAATGCTTAAAGAATAATAACTACACACTATATGACAATGTCACCAAAGTGTGAAAAAGTTGCACATTACGTCCATAACGGATTTTATGGCAATATGCAAGGGTTCTTAAGTGTTGCTGTTGGTCATTGATTTAACCATAATAAACTTCCGAACACAATATGCTGTTTTATGATTAATCAAACCGTTTCCGACACTAAAGCGCTCCGCCACTTAGTTTTATTCAGGTTTATGATTCCAATAAACTACAAGAAACCACAAGGATTGATTGTTTCTTAATTCAGTTATGTTATGATAATTCATCAATTTTTATTCTATTGTTCATCGTCTATTTGCCATTATTTATGCATATTTGGCAATGTATAAAAACGATTAATCACTAAATTATATTTATTCAAATTAATATTCGGGGTTCCAACAGAAATGAAACATTCAACTTTCACTTATTAAACCAACTGAAAATTCAAAAATAGTAAACTTTAACAATGGCATAATTTGTTGTTTTTTAAAGAAGCTGTTTTACCATCAATTTATAATATTCAGCAAATACGGTCAGAATGATTATATCTTGATATCATAAAAGGTTTTTTGTTTTGTCATGGACATATAGGGGAATTCCCCATTTCAACAAATATTGGGGTGGCTGAGGGAGATAACATTTCACTTCTATGATAACAAAGTACTGTATGAATAATAATTATGTTAAATTTCCCTGACTTTTACAAAATAATGTTCTTGACAATTATAAATTTTGCTAGGTTCCCCTCATCAAATATTCCATAGAAAATTATGGAGAAAATAAATTAAAACAGTTCAAACCTATAGAAAACAATAGAATTTTTCTGTGATCCTAGTGTCAAAAATGGGCCTTTTTTGTATATATCATTTTTAATCCAAAAAAACTGCTGTTTTCTCTATAATGAGTCAATAGCTTATAGTATATCCCATAAATATAAATATCTTAAAGAGCTGTACTGTTTCTAACGAAACTCATAAATGTAAATTGAAATTTCTGCATATAATCTTCAATTAAAAATACACATTACAGAATACTTTAAGAAAAGCACCCATTAACAATTGTGGTACTTTAATGTGGATGAGTGAACCAGGAAGAGAAATGAAAGTATGGTGTTATATTCACTTTCCAAATTTGTGGGAACTACACAGTGGTCGTTTTTTTATATACAACATAGACTAATTGTAACAAGAAAAAAAAACAAAAAAACCACATATCGTGACAAACTATCATTGTGCAAACATGCACTACCAGGAACAGCTTCATTGTTATCTGGAAGTCGATGAAAAGCTTGTTATAAACCCTTATTTCTAGTATTAATTATTTCACTGCATGCGGTTTTTAAGTCCAGACAGTGATTAAACATTTTTTTAATGATTTATCAAACCATAGTTTAAAAAATGAAATTTATTAGATAACTGAATTAGTTCTTACCTTTTGTAGAAGTGACATGGTAAGTGATATCATCTGGTTTGCAAGCTATTTGGTAAGCAGGTTGAGCTAGACGAGCAATGGCTTGAGGTTTAGCGTTTTCTGGGATTGTATAATTCAAGTTGACTGCCTGACCGAAACACATTTCAGTCAAATTACACGTGGGACGTTCGCTGACAAACACCTTTAATCGCACATTGATGCATGGGGAATGATGAGGTGAATCGTCTTCGTTTTTGGCACAAATCGATATGTTGTAGATCTTTTTTTCTAGTAAATAAAGAAAAGTACATTTTCAAGAAACGAATTGAAACTTTTAAATTTCGCATTATTATAAAATAAGAAATTATATTATATACATGTACATAAATAGGTGTTAAGAAAATATTAAGTGACTGAGAGCAAAGCAGGTTTTTAACCTCATGCTTCTTATGTGTTTTCATTATTTGTCCATAAACCATTCTTGAAACTATTTTTTTACCAAAATTTGAACATGTCATGCAGAAATCAAAAACTATGTTTAATAAATACAGTGGATTTCTCTTATAACGATCTTCAATGGACTTAAGAAATCAGATCGTTATATTCGGATTTATGAAAAACAAAATGCACATATAATAACAATAATAATGTATATATGTATACATGCACACAGAAATACAAGTTTAAAATTATTATTAATTAAGCGTTTTGGAACATGTAAATTTGCTGGAAATTAAGGAGAAATTTGAAACTGTTTTTATTAAAAAAAAAAAAAAATAATGAAATCGTATATCTAAAACTTGAAAAATAGAAATCTTGTATCCCTATATTGATAAGACAATTATTCAATATTTCTAAATTTCTAAATGATAACAAATATCATCAGTGAAATTTATAAATCTAATTACTAAATTTGACTTAAATTAAATATAAAATACAAACATTTGTTTGTTTTTTTAACGTTTTGTTTCGTTACTAAAGCAACAATTTTGTATAATAAGATTTCAGATAAAAATACGACACAACTTTTAAGATTGTAAATCATTTTGTCCTTAGATTAAATGTACATGTACTTAGAAAATCGTTATAGGCGAATGAAAAGACCATTTTTCGTTTCAAAATGGGAACACTCCGGATTATCGTTATATCCGACATCGTAGTATCCGAACAAAATTGCTGTACAAAAGACAACAGACCAACCAAACAAATTGTTCGGAATCGCTATGCCCGGAATATCGCTATATCCGGCATCGTTAAAAGCGATTTCCACTGTAGTTCGAAAAAGAGCCAACAAAAGTAGTGAAAATTTATTACAAAACATAAATTATTTTTGCTGAAAATATTTAATATGTGAATGTGGCATTTAACGGTTTGTAATGCACCATCCATCATCTTTATTTCAATTTCAACCTCTAATAGACATAAAACGGCGTTATATTATCGCTGCCAAATAAAGACTGATTTATGGCAATGCAAAACAGTAATTGACACATTTTATTCTGGTCTCAAGTTGAAGAACCGTTATCTTAATCAGCATTTCATGATAGTAATCAACGACTAATTTACTAGTGTCGAGTCTATTCAAGTTTACTGCCTTACTGAATTAGTGCAGTCGAATTTGGTTAAGATGCTATGTTTAGGGTAGGGACGAATTTCATTTAGTGGGATAATTGTTTGGGACTGGCATTAATTGTTAGTTGCCAAAATAATTAGATTTGTGCTAACAAGTAATGGCAGCAGAAGGAAACAAGGATTGGTGAAGATCAGTGCAAACAACAGAAAGCTACACTAACTGTTATTCATCGTCTATAGGACTCTATACCGATATCCAATTAACCTTACTTTCCTTACAGATCATAAACTCTGGGCTAAAATACACAACTCTACGTGAATATGTCAACGTAGGTACACAATAGCAATGTAAAGGGACAATATACGCCCCATGATTACAATCTAACCTCCAAGATTTGGGCAATGAATGCACCAATCCAAAGTGACCAGAAAAACCAGCACTGCTCTCAATACAGGGCATTGTGACTAAAAAATTGAAGCTTCAAACCCAGATTCATAAATAATTTAAAGAGTTGTCATTTCCTGCATCTTTATGGAACATTTGTTTTTAAAATACACCCATCACAAACACAGATTCAGTTTTTACATGAATCTTTAACACTTTAAAACAATATAATGTATACAATGCATACAGTGCACAAGGATAATTGCAATGTTTAATATATAGATACATGTTTAAAGAATATTTTGCAGAATCCAATCACTACATCCTGCATTGTTTTATGCATTCAACGACATAAACTTTATCTTAATATGTTCAACACAATATAAAACTTATGTGATGTCATAAGGTATCCATTGTTCCCATGAATACATATGAATACATTTAGCACTGCAATATTGAAAAAATATATAAAGCATAATATCTCTGAAATGTTTTTTGAGAAAAACAAGTTATTGTTATTAGTTATGAGTAGAGTACAACTTGTTAAAAGTGACCACCCAAAACATTTGTAAAGTTGGTCACTGTAACAGGTGGTCACCACACAGACAACGACATGTTGTTGACACAGGATTTGGCAATTTGAAACTTTTGACCTCTTATCCCTTCTAGCAACTTTTCTGTAAATTTTCAATTAAATCGTAGGCATTATTATAAATGTTTTTTTCAAAAACTTAGTCATCGAAAGAATGCATTGAAGGACTGAAAAAAGTGTGGATACCATCATGGGGCCTTCAAGGTTAAAACATGGGCCCTAACATGGTTAAAACAAGATGACCCATATGTCACTCTCCTTTGAATCTATACCTTGCCAATTTCCTAAGAATTCTTCCTTATTTATCAATGACCTAATTGCAGATTCAACCTGGTCACTTGCAAAACAGATGACACAAACTGGTCACTGCGCACAATAGACATGCAGGTGGTCACTAAACAGAATTTTTATGCTGGAAATGTATTGCTGTAAAACCATTTTATGAAATGTGGTTATTACCCATACATTATCATATGCCATACAGAGGTGATAACTTAACCAGGTTTTATTGCAGAAGATGTGTCATTTATTTATTTGAATATAATTTATAATATATAATTTAATATTTTAAATAT
>JAQGCC010001659.1:0-22160 GCA_034698905.1 Xestoiulus laeticollis | reverse complement strand
TGCGGTCCTGCAAGCGCAAAAGATTTATTGCGCCCTACAGCAGCGCAAGAAATGCGCAGCTAGGAAAATGGGGCTTTTAGTGTGAATTAGATGATTAGTGGATACGTTGAAAAGACTTACAGTAACGCCTCCTGTATTCCCAGCTACAAAGTCAGGAATTGCGTCACGCAATCCAGAGAAACTGCCTTTAAGGTTGTCCCTACGTACTCGCTCCAATGCATTATGGTGCGCACGCTTTTCTGCCTGTCATAGTAGACAAAAGAAACGAAATGGATATCAAGCATATGGTTTTAAAATTATTTTGATCATGAAAGCACAAATAAAAAAGAATATGGTTAAAGCATAGAAATGAAAGTTGGGCAATGGGCAATGGGCAATTGTTGTTATTATACCTATTGTTGCTATACCCTGGAAATTCAATAGCTATACAACTTCAATATAGGTTTCTATTTTACAGACTCCAAAGTAAATCTTGTAGAAGAGCTATAGTGACATGGGATATTTTGGAATAGAAAGACCCCACTTGATACTTGAGGATAAAAGTGAGTAACATTTTATAGAATTTAATGTGAAAATGCAAGTATTTCTATGTACTTTTCATTTTGTAATTGAGAAGTTAGAACACTACATAGCCTGTACATTAAAAACACTTGTGACAACATAACCACGTGGAAAAGCGAGATAAATGGGTGCTGAACTTTTACACAAATAGCAAGACATTAATTATTACAAATTTTGACGGAAATTTCGTCCTCTGTCAAAATGTGCAATTCCTTAATAAATACATGTATTTTTTTCCACCCTACCTTGTATACAAATGGGACGCATGCGCACTTCAAACCCTTTGTTGTCTCGTTTCCTAATTCCTGTACGAAAGGCTTATCATTAAGAGGTCTTTAAATGAAAATTGTATGGGTCCCGTCTAGGATGGGACTTCGCGCTTTAGCATACAACAGTAAACAAAACAACGTGCTTACCGGAGAGTGAGATGGGTCACTAGACTCAATTTCCAGCCATTCATTTTCATCCTACAAAGTAAATCATTGAATTTTAGTATTTTTTTCAACGTAAAATAGCCCTTGAAAAGCCATAAACATTACGTTTATACTGCTGGAATCGCTTTCGACATCCACATCTGTGTCTTCGTCCTTAATATCCATGATAACTCTCGAAAAGTTTGAGCACGTGGTAAAAAGGAGTAAAGGTACCTGGAGATAACCTACACACTATATATAGGATACCAAAGTGATACGATGCATATGCGAACTTTGCGAAGCACGGTAGTTGTGCGAGGGGTATTTATACCCCTTCTGGATTTCCCAGAATGCACTTGGTCAATATGCCATTTATTCCTTTTGGATATTAGTTTTCACGAGAAATGGGTCTTGGTTTTAATTTGGTATTATGAGACTATGACTCGTTTTTTAGCCTTGAATTTTTAGAATTAAAGGCTATTAAGGCAGTAAGGCTCAAAATACAAGGGACTATTTTCTGGACTATTTCTATCTAAGGAAAGGGCGTCCCTCGTTCATGACCTGCCTCGTGGTAGGATCGTACGTAACGTAAAGGGCCAATTTCAACCCCAAATCCAAAAAATACGAATGTCTTCTTTTATATTTGTATATAATGGTCATTTTTGATCGAAGTGAAATTTTATTTCGGTTTCTTAAAGCGATTAACAACACTTTAACATTTGGTAATAATTGTATGTCACTTGTATCGCTCCGCCATGACTAATGGTGACGTCATGATTAAATCCTAACCAAGAGTGACACTACCTATACGCAATGACTGCATCCACTACCAAAGTGACAGTGCTGCCGAGTAAAACTAGAACAAAGAAATTTTGTGTTCAATCAATAAAGTAGCCTTTCTGTTCGAAGGTGAAAATAAATAAAATAATGCGTTGTTTTAAATGATATTTTTAACGCGGGATTAGAGCTGAAATTTATTTTAGAACTGGATTTGTCCTAAAGTCATATTAGGGATAAAGTTGCATTTTCTCCCCATTTGGCGCTAAACTAGGCTTGCTAGGCTTGATTGGAAAGAGCACATTCAGCTGCATTGTTGCAGAATTTTAATTATTTAAAAACCTTCTTATTTTGTAAGTTTTATTTTAAATTGCAAAACTATTCTCGTTAGTAAAAATGTCCAAGGCCAAGGAGAAACGTCTGCAAAGGAAGCAGGTAAATGTGGATTTTGTACTTTGTTCGTTTGAATTTGACACTTTCATTATTTTATGGAATTTTGATGACAAATGACGCGTATCTTATTCAATGGGTTGATTTGTGACATTACGTTTCTGCACATTGTTATTTTGAATTCCTATCATCGTTAAATTCATGACAGGCTTCAAAACTGCTATTGATTTTCCGACATATGTGTCATTAATTTGTTGAGTGACATGATGGTTTTTAATTATTTCAGGAGCAAGCTAAAATAGGTGCATCCAAAGCACTGGTAACAGCAGCTATGAAACAAGAAGATCCAATGGCTAATCTCAAACCATTTCAAGTATACAATAGAAATGGGTGAGCATTTCGTATTTATTTCCACTGAGTCAGTATTTAATATGCAGAGCTTTCTTGTACAACTGGAATTTCTATCCTTATAGTTTAAGTCTGGCTATTACTTGTCAGTTAGCTGCAAAGCTATCTCCAGAGGAAACTGAATGGGCTTTTAATCTCACAAAAGACAACATGAAAGCAATGTGAGTGGGAGTTGTTTAATTCTGTTTGCAACTCGAGGGTGGTTAGGGACTAATTTGTCTCTTTTTAACAGGTATGATCAGAGCGAAATAAAGTGGAAAGATCATGACAAACGCGAGGAGTTGACCGACGAATCAGCGTGGTATCTGATGGCACACGACGAGAACAAATCCCCAATTGCATTTGCGCACTTTCGATACGATTTGGATAATGACGTTGAAGTAATTTATTGGTATGATTATTACCTGTATTCCATCTGGAAGTAAATTTCTTGAAAGACTTGTTATCAGATGTCAATATGTAAGCGGACTTGCATATCCGTAAATGATGTTCTTATTTTTTTTTATCTTACAAAGCTATGAAATTCATTTGGAAAAGGGTGTCCGCAGGAAAGGGCTAGGCAAGTTCATGATGCAGATTTTAGAGTTGTTGGCATTTCAGTAAGTAATCCGAATACTCTGCCACCATGAAAGATGACAATTGAACGTTTTCTCCAAAGATCATGTCCTGGAAGTACAGCTTAACAATTTCACATTGTGGCATTTCAGATCAGAAATGAAGAAAGTAGTGCTGACAGTTTTTAAGCACAATTTTCAAGCATTGGATTTTTTTGTTAAAGTTTTAAAGTAAGTCATTCGGTTTTTAGCTTGTTTTTCTCATTAAGCAACTGATAACATTGAGCAGAAACTTTAAACCTAGTGCAATACAACATATTTTATTAAATTTTCTCGCAGATACGAAATCGATGACACCTCTCCGTCATTGTGCGAGGATGAGGATGATTGCGATTGTACCTACGAAATTCTCAGCAAAGCCATCAGACCGAAGAAACGTTAAGGGTACACTGTTCAAAACATTCTGCTAGCAACCAGCCTAACTGAGAGTAAGTGCCGAGGCTGTCTCGTTTACTAGATTTAGCTATTCGTGAGTCGATATCTCATTGTGGCTGCCAAGCATTCCCATTGCGATCTGGAGCGTCTGTGTGGGCAATATCCCAAACCCAAGGCTCGTCTCGCTTTGTGTATGCCGTTGGCGGAATGTCAAACGGTACTGTCACATCCATGTTGGACACATCGAATTCAGTCTTTCCCTGTAATTAATCATGAGCATAAGTCACACAAAGTGCGAACATTTTAAAACAACCAAGTGATATCAATACTCATACGTACAAACATCCGTGGTAGGAACAGAACCCCGAGTTCATACGAACGAATAGCAAGTTGCGTTTCCTTTTTTTCTAAAGCTCCCCATGCGGCTTTAGATAAATTTGCGCTGAAATCATAATAAAGATCTGGTAAACTTCATATCATTTGTGTGAGTTTTACTAGTACATATCATTTGAATCTTTCTCTTTTTACCTTGTTAAGAGTATCCAAGCTATTTGGGAGTAATTGGGCGATACTCTTACGTATGTTTTTATGTGAGGTGAAGCGCAATTTCGTCCATGAATTTCACTTTTCCACTGGCTAAATAGGAGGAAAATAACTATCTTATGGCCAGACTGGTAAATTTCACATCAAATGATTGGGATACTCAAAAGATCTTAAATGACCATCTTGGGTCATTTGACTTTTTTGCTAATGCACATGTTGAGTGTCTTTTATGACAAGATTTTGATTGGATGCAGATCTTGTGGTCTGTTTGAGTATCCCTACTGAATCAATTTGTACTATAAAAGTGCAATTTGTTAGAGAAATCCTACAGATGCTAATACTTACTGAAAATAATTCTCTAACCACTGCTGTTTTACTGCAACCTTGTTACTGTATGGTAAACTGGCACCAGCTGGATAACCCTCCAAACTAATCCTCACATTATCTACAGACGGAAAAATCTAAAACCAATCAAAATTTAAGGATTTGCAACTACAAATGTTTGCAAACTATTAGTTACTTAAGAATTTATAGTTACCAATTGTAATTTTGGAACTGATGCTAAACTATTAGATCTCTTTGTGGTGCTCAGACTACTGAGCCATTCTCCAGTCAACCATTGATTTGCGGCGGCACCTAGAGTACCTATACTTGAAAACTGTCCAATCACAGGCCAGGTTTTACCAACGACTGTTGCGTCTGGACCTGCATCACGCAATACCTAAAAAAAATTCCGTCAACATTAATAGATGGAAAGTTTTACAAGTATAAAAACACTTTCAATAGCAATACTTTTCTCAATTTCATGTGTCCGAACATCATCTTTTGCTCTCCAGCATGGCGCCCAGGTACGGATCCGATAAGATAAACTCTGTAATATTCAGTTGGTTGATTGCCCTGCGATAATTTTGTCTTTTGTAGCTATTTTTGTGATTTCTACCTGGCCGATGTCAGATCGTGTTGCTTGATGTGCTCGCACCATTCGGACAATGCCTTTACTTTGTAAGCTGTGAGATATTCCAGCATGTCCCTTTTAAAAAAGGTCTCAGACTCGCCGTTCAGTATGGAAGGAGGGCCCGCTAGTTTTGGAAAAATCGGACTCAACCATATGCTGAAATATAATCGATATTTGCAGGTTAACTAAACTGCTTACATTATTTGTACGAATTATTGTACGATCAAATTACCCTTGAGTTTTCTGATGCCAGTCACTGCTAACTAAATTAGCCGTGTGGATTACTATTCGCAAACCTTCTTCGTAGAGCAAAAACATCATTTTTCTAAATGTAAGTAATTGACAATGTTAATTATGTGTCGTTTGTAATGCATTAATGTCAGAATTGCAGAATATTCCATAAAATATGTACGTACGTATGGTGAGTTCCAAACATGATATCGAGAGGTGCTTGGCAAAGGCTGATATTTTTATATGGTTGTGCATCTCTCGTTAAAGCCATTTTGGATTCGTGCTTTTCCCCGTGAATAAGCAACAAAGGTTTATTTCTGACAAAAAATAATATACGGGTTAATGCAAGTTTTATTTGCATAAAACCCTGAAGTATGCAATTTGTTCCATACCTAGATTCAGGAGGATATTGTTGTACGAGCCACGTGATTTCAAACATGTAATTAAACTGAGCAGAAGATTTTAGTTTACCCATAGAAGGCGATAATATGTCTGTTAGGGGTAAAAACATGTAATATTTTAACAGCAAAACCCTAAATCAGATCCCGCAAATTGTATTCTTTGAGGACTCATTGCTGTCTATGGACATACTACACGTATATCAAAAGCGACGACTTACCTTTGATATCAAGGGCTATTACGTTTTGATTGTGAATAGCAGGTATGCCTTTAACTTTTGTTAAGTAAAACCCAGTTTCATTTTCGGTTTTCAATTTTATCCTTTTCGAAGAGGAGGCATCATTATCTGAATTGAGAAAAGTGTTACACCATGATCTATCGTTAATGCTTAGAAATCGTATTTACCTGCGATTAAATAGCAAAGCAAACCTGCATCTCTCATGTTTGGATGTTTAAATTCCCGAAAATGTTCTGGGTTCTTCCTATAACATTTGTTTCCGAATTTACACAATGGTCGATTTCCTAGCTGCTCCTCTGTCACTAATTTTGGAATTCGATATTGCTGTTCTGAACATCCTTTATGCGTCTTTGGATTCTCGGATGAATTTTTACTATTAGAAGTCTTTTGGGCATATGGTTTCGCCTTATACTTTTCCATCACTTCACAATCGATATCAGTGCTGTCTGAATCAGATTGAAGGATGGATGTCCTAGTGTCCGGTTTTGGATCTTCAGCTTCAGACTCTGAATCGGAAATAGAGTGGGCCCCAGAGTATCTCAAAGCTAATTTACGGTTTTTTTCTTCGGTTTGCTGCGAGAGTTTATATTCTTTATCAAACTAGAATGAAATAACACTTTGTAAATTTTGGTGATGACGTTTCCAGTCGTGTACAATTTGTATACAGTGCATGAGAACTCGACTGCATGCACATTCAAATATTTGCCAAATTTATATTAGGTTAACTTTGATGTTAGGGAATTTATCTTGGGCAATAATACTATTACTCCTGATCTAAAATTCCATAGAGACATTTTATACATCAGGTCATATGAATATTTTTTGGTCACAAAAAGACAAGAAAATGACGTCCTAGCTTTTTAGACCACATACTTATTGAAAAATCATTTTCTGGCCAAAAAAATACCATTATAACTTTTCGACCACGTTTCTAAAAACTATAAAAGGTATAAATTAAATACTAATTCTGAGGGGTCATTTTTCGGTCAGAAAATGACAAGACTGGACGTCATTTTTCGGTCAGCTTGCAACATGTGGGAAGAATACATTATGTATTGGCTGGATCATCGGACAAATTAAAACAGTTCAAAACAATAGGATTTTTCAATGATCCAATTGCTAACAAACCAATGTGCCAAATTACAATAAAAACCATAGAAATTACTCTTGGTTTTTTACCGAGGTTCCTAAGCTTTTGATCACGCTGCACATGCATAAAGTTCCAGATATTATGAGATATATAATGTATTGATACCGAACCTCGGCTTGTAGTTGAACCGCAAACTGCTCATCAAGAGAGAGTGATTTCTTAGCATTACAATTATCCATTTATAGTTTAAATCGCGAAATAATTTCAAAGTAAAACAAATTTTAAAACTCGATAAATTTGACACATGGACTCATATAGTCTGATATTAACATCCGTTTGCTAAAGCGCCGTTGTTCGTCACATGCCTCTCTAAAATTCGCGCGCCACCTTGATCTTTTCATTCGATTTTTTAAACGCAAGTTTTGAAAATGATTTCGTCCAATCGTGGAATATTCGAGGCTCCAACTGAACCTCTGTTCACCGTAAAACCGAACAATATATCATCCGATCTTTTGGAAGACTGGCTGTTTATTTTGGCGTCTGAAAACTTGGAAAAAGCAAAGTTGAAAGCTGAAAACCCGACACCGGACACTTTTAAAAATGGCGACGTGGTTGAACTTGTACTACTAATCTGCGACCAATTCGGACAGTCACCCGAAGTAAAATATCATGCACTCGAATTGTTCGAGTTGTTTATGATTAATCATATCGGCGATCTATACAAATACGTGCAGGAAACTTACGAGCCAAATAAGCGAAAGAAACACTGGCAAGTTATATTGGAAAGAGTGAACAAACAGATATTACTACGTGTCCTGTCATGCATTCAGATCTGTAGCAAGTTTTATTGTCACAGCAAGGCTGTCAATGTCTGTCAACTATTGATTTTTCTACGAAATGCCGGGTATGCATATCGTTTAAATAGCATCAAGAGCTCGGAACTTCGAGTCCTGAAAACAGTGAAATATAAAGTGGGCTTCGCGACGCCTCTGGTTTACTTTGAAACACTTCTGGAAGCCTTGGGAAGAAACGATGGAGAAGTGGATGTGAAAAACTTGTACGACGTCGGCTTAAATGTGTTAGACATTACCTATTTGCAGAGAAACGAAATTTACGATAATTTGTTCATGAGGATAACAGGAATAGAGAGCATTGATCTCCAGCAAGATGGCTCTAAGATCAGTCAGATCAAAGAAGACAAGTTGTTGTTAGCTGCTGCCATCATCTCTTGCTCAGCCTACATTTTAAGCCAGTCTTCCTTCGTTTGCATCGTGGAGAGGTTGCATTTTATGACACGGATTCCTAAGGACGAAATCATGGACTTTACTATAGTGTTAATTACAGAAATTTTTCATCAAAATGTTTAACTCTCTCAATTTTAATTGCAACAATTAATACTTAAAATGTTTCCTTGTTAATTTTCGTTCATGTTATCATTAGTTATTTTATCACCTTGTATTTCACAGCGAATAAATCATATGTATAATGCTTATGCATGTAGTCTTTTTATGTCCTTGATACATTGCCTATAGTACATGTGCAATTTTATATTTAATTTCTGCAAATGATAAAAATGGCAGGGTGCCCATACAATCGCCAAACAATACTATGCTATTTACATGTATAAATGAAGTACATGTAATAACATCATGCTGGGTGCGTTGCAATTCCCACCAAAATCAAAATAAGGTCAGATTCATCTAATCTTACAATTAATACTAGCGACAGTGACCTAAGGAATATCGTTTTAATTCTTTAGAGGTTTTCAGTATGCATTTTTGTTGATGTAGTATTAACAATATGTAGTAATTGTTATAAGAATTTGTATACACACTGTATTGTTTATATGTTGTTTTCTGCAGTACACTGTATGTACTTTTGCATCTGCATGTCCCTTCGTGTTAAGATCAGTGAGAACTATACATTTATAATGACAAGTAATGTGTCATTGTTGTTATCACACTCATATCCTGAAATCTACATGTACATGTAAGACTTTGTGTTCTATTTTTTTAGATATTAAGGTCCACAATTTTTTTAATCTTGATTTCTATACATGTATAGGAAATGAGTTAGCAACTCTTATGAGTGCGATCAGAGGGATATGAGCAAATTTTAATGAGTTCATCCATATCCTCCATAACCACAAGTTTCATATTGTAGAAGGTTAATTGCAACGAAATCCGAATAATTTAATCGGAGATTACATTATATTTACAGAGTATGTGGGTTCTTTTCTTAAAGGTTTATTTAACGACGCTTGCAAGTTACCAAGGTCCTATTTTGTTACATCAATCATTATGACAGATTATGTAAACTTTCCTTTAGGCAATCTAATTGATATTCTTGTCACGTATAGGAAATATGCCATTTAAAATTGCTTGATAATAATGTCTGGTAACTAGAAAAATACCTTGTGCACATTGATTCCAAGAAATACACAATGCTAATTCAGCATCCTGTTTTCTAAAATTTATGGAAGGTATTTTACACCAAATCTTTAATGGATAGCTAACCTTCATGCTTTTTTACACCTAATGACTTTGTTGAATAACCTTATGACGCATCCATGGAAGTAGAAATTACGACAGTGTATCGGCTGCGTCACAAATAAGCGCTCTACTTCAGATTTCCTGTTAATTTCTTTTCCCAAAGAAAACATTAAGTTACAAGTTTGATAACAGGAATGATTACGTAGTCTTCCATTTGTAACAACACAATGAACTGCGTGGGATTTGATTGGTATATATAAACTTGCCAACAAGTTAAGGATTTAGTTGAAGGGGACTGCTAAAGTAAGATTGAATAAGGACAAATTTGGATTTTCAACAGGTTCTTTTCATGGTAAGTAATGGATCGTTTTGATCAATTTTCTACAATATACTTGTACATGTAAATGTCAGAAAATATTAGTGGCTCTTTTTCGAAATTTTTGAAAATGGGGCAATTTTGGGAAACAAAACTTTTAGTAATAAATACGTGGTCTGGGGGATTCAGTAAACAAAAATTCAGCATACAAAAATATGATTATTTCTACAATTAATTTGCCAGTAATAAAGATTTAACTTTTAACTCAAAATAAAAGGAAACAAAATATATTGTTTTCAGTTTCTCTGCTTTGATTTTAAACAAATGAAAAACTTATGTAATTTCACTATATTGAAACAATTACACGCAATTTATTACACACATCTGAAAAAATGTAAACTATTTTTGTTTTTCAACATAAATATGTGTGGAAAAGTAGATTAAACACAATAACTTTAATAAGATTTTCATAACAATAGATTTATGGATCAACATCAAAGGATTGCCAAAGATTATTTTTACTTTCATCAATTCTTTGATTTTTCAAGGTTTAATATTAAAATGTTTTCCCAATATTAACAATGCAGCTTATTTTAGAGTACGAATTCATGTACATGATAAATTTTCAATGTTAATTTAATGTTTGAATTTAAAAAATATGGATAAATGTGGCTCCAATATCTAAGTATTATTTCCACCATAAACTGAATATCCACAAACAGTCAAAAACCTTCGAAATCAAAAACATATATGAGATACGGTTTGTTTACAACAAGATTTACTGCTTTAACATGGAAACCAGATGCTCGTTTATTTATTGTATACTTTATGTGGAAAAAAAAATGAAATGCAATCTGTGAATGACGTTAATTTTCAGGAAATATCCCACCTGTACATTTCCGCCTTTATATAAACCTGGCACACGTAGACGTTTAGAATACAACGAAATATTATTTGCAAATGTTTACATACATGTACAAGTACTGTATTTTAATTTACAGATATTAATCAAAATGCATCTCTCAAGCACTATGTTGTTGGGCTGTGTATTTTTAATCACCATTCAGTCGTTTGGTGAGTATTTTACAGTATAGGCTATATTTGGACATTTTTTTAACAACTTGCAATTTATACTAATTTTTGATAAATTACAGGTTTTGCCATGGAGTGCACAACTTCTGAAGAGGAACAGTTGTGCAACAAAAGTTGCAATGACAAAGGGTACCGTTACGGCATGTGCGATTACAGTGACTGCTCTTGTTATGGTAGGACCAGAAGACCAAACGGGGCCAGTATGATGTTGGGCGATGGACCTGCGGACGGGTCAAAGGTCGCATCCCAACGCCCGTCACTTCAGGTATCGTCCTCCGCAACTACCAAAAAGCCCTTGAAATGCACGTCAGCTGTAAAAACTGTCCAAAACGAGAAGAAGTCTTCTAGTTATGAATCTTGTGTGTCATGGTGCCAAGATTCCTTTATGGATATCTACGTGTCCTTAGATAACCTGTGCTGTTGCCAAAGAAAGTAAAAGCGGTGCCGCCTTAAATTGTTAAGTGCATGGTTATCATATTTTGTATATTTACTAAAGGTAAATGCATTTATATATGCGAGTGGCTAATATTTGATTATGCCATAATGCATTTATCAGAACATTATCAATAATCTCCGTCCGAACTTTCGACCGTCAGGCACATTGGATTTATCTTTTTTCGTTAATTCATCATTTCCGGTTAAGGCTGTGAGCCAATCAGCCGGAGAATATGGCACATTTTACTTGCGTGCTTTTTTTTAATACTGAAAAAAATATTACAGTATAATCTATATGCAGCTACAAAGATGCGAGCTTTTCAACATTTATAGAAAAGTTATTATAACGGCAACTAACAACTGTTTTATTTTTGCATTATTATATATCTGTGTCTCATCAAATTATATAGCTGTAGCACAGAATGGAAAATCGGTCCAATGTATGGCAACGGCTATTGACAAAAAAAAAAAATGCTTATCGCTATAGAAATTATTAGCCAACTCACATTTTTATTTGCCTTCACCTTATACATATATTGATTAAAATGTGAGTTCCTAGCTGACTTTATCCACCAAACTTGTTTAAGTCGGCCGTATAGTTATACGATTGTGGGTTGAACTGTAACGTAGTGTTTTGTCTGTTTTTATTTTGCACCTTCTTTGATATTAAACGCTTCTTGTACAATGTACACGAGTTATTACTAGTATTTAATTGCCATCAGCATGCATTTATCATGCACATTTTAGTAACTCTAGTTTGAAGATTTATATTTTTCATGCCAATTTGCAAATAGTTTGGCCCACACGACACAACTGTCCATGGAAGTCATCCGCAGGGTTTCACTTGAAATGCTGTTTTATAATTGGTCCCGTTTGGTAAAGGGGGCGTGTTACATGTCCAACACAACACGACACATCAGAAGCGTAGAAAGATGAATATGTTAAAGTGATAGTATTCAAGAAACCACTGTATCAATTTTTTAAGCATTTATTAGCCGATATTCTAATTTTTTATTTAATTTTAGGCATTCGGTCACATATAATATTGCTACAATTTTAGCCATATATGTACATGCAGTATAACTTTAATCACAAGTGATTTTAAAACGCTGGTTTCATTTTCGTATTCAGTAGCCAAAATATATTTTATATGTCCTACGATTTCAAACATACAGTATGTATGTTATTCCTATGTATTTGGTCCCATTATAGCTAGGAATGTGCATCTATGTTTTTGGGATTTTACCTTTTCTGTTTCCTAAACGTCCGCTAGATGGCGAGATGTGTATGGCACGTGACACCAGCATTGGGTCATCGCTCTTCGGCTCATTCGACTGGCAGCTTCGTTTGGAACGGTTTAAAAATGGTGCGGTGCCTGTCGAGACAAAGGATCCAAAGTGCATTTTATTAAGATGGATTTCGTGTGTTTTTCACCAAAAGATGTGTAAAAGCTAGTTGTTTTCGTAAGCTGGAATCATGGCAGTTCTGTTTGGTTCTCTCGTGCTGTTTATCATTGGTAAGCGAATGTATAGATTCAATATTTTCAGTCTTGACTTTGACAAGCCGCTTTGCTTGTCATCGGCGCTTTTGATAGGGAAAGCTGGCCTGGAGCAGGTGGGGATGTATGTTCCCCTCTTCAGTTTTTCAAATCTTTTGTTCTATCCAATCTTATTTTATCGTTGCCCTAATTCGACATGGCTTGAATGTATTTATAATTGAAAAATTATGAAAGGTTGTCTGAATAATGGTTTACAACTTGTATTTTAAATGTGATTTATAGAAGATGTTGTATCCCCAATTGATAATATATGTTCTTGGGACTTGGTTTAGGGTGTATGTGACCATTTCATGAAATTTGTTGGGTGCCCTACCCTCGACAAATTGGTACTGCAAAGGCTTGGTATCCTGGGAATGGTTGGGACATTTTTTCATATGGATTTTTCTATACACATACATAACAAACCTAAACTAAACTTAACCAAATATCCTAAATTGAAGAATGAATTATGGGTGGGAAATGTCCATGTCCCAGGCTTAGAGAAATGCTCTTTATACAGTTTCTATCATTATATGCTAGTAATTTGCTTATTGGTTAAATTGCTAATTAGTTTGGTTGTAAAAAATATTCATGTGCCCCAGCTGATTAGCTTAATTTTTGGAAAAAAAAATGGTAAAAAACCTATTGAAATATGTCACACATTTGCTTTAGGCAGAAATAAGCATTAGTAGTTTGGCTGTAAAAAAATTCATATTGCCCAGCAAATTTGCTGTAAGACTTGCAGCTTCTTATTGTTAAATTATTTTCATTAAAAAAATGGTAAATTAGCAGTTTATTAATGCTGATAATTCCTATTAAAACTTGCTTCTATGAGCTTCAGCATTTTGTTTTAAAAATGTTAAAAAAATTCCAGTCTACTTTATCTTTGACCATTAAGTTATATTGAGACTTGAATCATGTCATTGAAAATTCACAGGTTTATGGTGCTGCATTGCTCGAGGACCCTAGTTTTTTTTCTTTCAATATCTAGATTCAGATGTTTGGCGAGAATTATACAGTTAATGCTGGCAAAAACAGACTGATATCAGCAGTTTCTATCAAAACAAATTCGTAAGCGTTTCCACGTCCCTTGCATGTGCCATCATGCTGCTGCTGGCTGTCACACATGGCCACCCTCACGAGGGAACCTATAAAAGCGAGACTAGGGCTAAGGAGGTCTCTTTTCAGGAAGGGGGGATAAGTTTAGGGAGTGATTCAGCACCAGAATTTTGAATGTAATTAAACTCGTATGTTGTAAAAGCTCTTTGTAAATGCGAGGTGCAGGAGATAATTTAAAACAGGTCTTAGGGGGTGTTCTGTGGTCAAATGTGTTTTATGCAATCCTCTTCTGAATGACTGATGAGTGATGAAGGAGGAGTACCGGTCCGTGCAAGCTGAATTTGTTGATGCTTCATTTGCAAAAAAATAAATGTTTTTTCTCATACATGTAATCGTGATGTTTTTTATGCAATGGGCCAATTTATAGAGATCAACCACGAGCATGCCATTGATAATAGTCAGTGTCCCAGGTGCTATAAAAGTCTTTAAAAAAACGCCTTTTTTAATAAAGTTCTAAGTGCATTCCAAAAATGTAATAGTGTTGGTCACGACATGGATAAAATTCAAGGTTAAATTCCTAAAGACTGACTCAATTGGGATTATGTGAGACCATTCGTCCATGGTGAGACCACCTTTAGGCTATTATCTCATAAAGTGAATAATTCGTAGATGAACCGGCATCTGCTTAAAAATCAACAAGAAATTGTAATAGTTTTGAATTATTTGCACATAACTGTAGCCTATGTTTTATAAAAAAAACTAAATGTTATTGGAATAATGTCGGAAGATGTATTAATTTATTAAAACTTGTCTATATTAAAAAATGTATTTTTGGTAGAAAATTGAAATAAGCACATAAACCTGTAAATAGCATACCTCTATATAGTAATGACCCTAGAAGTAGCAATAACTCAGTCGGTACTATGTGTATGGTCAGCACTAGTTGAACCTGTAAATAGCGCAACTTTAGGTTTGGTCCCAACGGTTTGTGCTATTTACAGGTTTTGCTGTAGACCTACATGTATAAATTTTTAACGGCAGAATGTTTGATTTATTCAGTTGTACATGTAAGTCACAATTTCTTCAAACGGGGCCTACCTTTTAATGAAATTACAGAAGCGCTATTTAAACTAATGTATATGTTGACAGAAATAATGTAAATTGCATATGCGTGTTTTTACTCAACCCATAATTAGTTCATTTTTGCATCTTCTCGTACACATACATGTAACAAACAAGACGAATGCATGTGGCTGCATAAAAAAAATGTTCATCTTTCAATAAACATTTTCAAGTTCAGGTCACGCGTTTAAAATTTGATCGAATCCCGCCTAAGCCCTTAATTGCTCCGAAATATGGTTGCAATGCAGCATTTGAGACGAGATTTATTATTGTGGTGAGTGATCTTCTCGGTGATTGGACCATGTCAAGGATCACTTTGGGTTTCTCTCCCTCACTCTCGCTTTTTTTGATGGTATTTTTTTAAGGGAAAAAATAAATAAATCCGCTGGAGAGAGATGACAGATGGTTTACTATACAAACTGTCGTCCCAGCATCCCTCCAACATGAAAAATCCCCCAGAATGTGGTCATTAAAATGCAACCAGATACGAGGAAATTGTGCCATTGATCCAAGAATCTGAACAAACGATTGATATATAGGGGCATATTTTGTGCAAAAATCCCACTTCATATATGACGTGGGTATTTTGGTTAACTTTAAAAACATCCTCACTTTGTGACCTGGTTTGGCCCTTTGTCCTTAATCGTTCTCAAAGGACCCAGAGTGACGGATCTTTTGAGGTCAACAGTGACCATTGCTCTGGATTCCTTTACTTCAAAGATATGCCGAAAACCCGAACAAATCCCTACATGGATATATATTTAAAAATGGCTTCTTTTGAAACTTGGCGAAAGCTTTGTCCACCAACTTTCCTTACATCGTTATCTTCTTGTTTTTAGCTCCCCATTTAACAAGGATGCCAAACTCGTTTTCAGTAGTCCAAGCGTCTGAATTATTAATGGCAACTGATAAAGGTTTAAAATGGCAGCCACCTGATATATCTATGTGGGTTTTCAATGGCAGGTTCTTGTCTGGTCCAACAAGCCTTCTATACGGCAGACCATTAACTCATTTTTTTTTCCAAATCATCCAACAGGCCTATGAATATGCAATGGCTAATAAATAACGGGCTGGACATATTGTCAAATCCTGAACGAATTCTCCTAATTAAAATACAATGTCAACGTACTAAACTTTTAGCTGTGAAATCTGCTTGTTTGCTCTGATGACAAATGTTCTAAGGACAAAAGCAGGCAGTTGAATAATAACTACTATTTATATATTCCATTATATTTTGTTCAATTCTATATTGTCTTAGACAAAGTCTAATTAGACATCATAAAATACAATGACATAAAAACGTTCATATAGGGCACATTCTAATTTTTGCAATCAAGGAAACTGCAGACATGTAACATGTATGGTTAAAACTAATCGTTGCCACTGCAGTGTCTAACAGTCTAATTAAATATAACAAATCAATTTTTACCTGTGACCCTGGGTTGAGGTCAAGATCAACTTGAGTTTTGTATCATTTCTGTTGTATGGACATTGGGAAAATAACTGCTGCCTGCATGTTAAGAGTTTGGTTTTTTGTATTGGATTATCTTTCATGTCTGTTGATTGCCCATTTTTTACTTTCAGGTGTGACCATCGCGTTTACAAGTGGCCAGGATAACTTTTATTTCAACGTTCAGCCAAAGAGCCAAAGTGTGACGAGCGGAGAAGGTGCAATCCTAGAGTGCAATGTGTCGGACATTAAATCCGTGGTGTTTTCATGGACCCTAGCTGGCCATCTTTTGAAAGACACGACCAGACGCTACCAGAATGGAAGCAACCTGGTCATCACTAGGGCTGACAGGGTCAAAGATTTGGGAGAGTTCCAATGCATCGCCACCAATTCGACCACCGGATTTTCACTGACGAGCTTACCTGCCACATTGGATGTCATGTGTGAGTATCCCTTCAGGTCTCTTCATTCGTTGTGCATGTTGGTTATTGTTATCAACAACATTTTTTTTCTAAATACAATGAATTATACACATCTCCTTCATCCCCTTTTGGGCAGTAGGAGCTAATTTCAATAGGAGCTTGTATACCTATAGGTTCCCAGGCTCCTGGATAAGTCATTTAAAGTTACGACCCTAAATGTGGCGAGCATTTTATGTGCTCACGCTAAGCCTAGAATGATCGATTCCGATGTAAATGCCTATCGAAAAGAAAGCTGCTGGGGAATGAATCCTTCTTTGCAACTAAATTTTATAAAGGGGGACATGTGTGAGGAAGTGTTTACAATATTTAGCCAGAATTTATTCTCTTATTATCGTTTCTATGAAATGACTTTCTATGAAATGATATAAAGGGAGATCAAAATCCCCGAAATGGCTGTCTTGCAAACTCGTGTTTTCATTTTGCAGTATATGCGTGCGGCATTTCTTGATCAATTTTTTTAAAACTTACTAAGCATTAGCAGTGAATTTTATTTCATTAAGGATTCTGTGTTTTTAAAAGCCATATTTGCAGCATGTTTTCTCCATGCAGTACATGTATCATTTCGCTATAGGCAATCTTCTAATAGTCTGCCACGAAATCGTCACTGCTCATATATTAGAGGGATGAAATGAGTGCACCATTGTGATAATATAATTGAGCACAATTATCTACCCGTATTAGGGACAAAGCGGGAATATGTATCAGGAAAGTGGCTTGGATTACTCTTTAATCCTAATATTTTGTCAATTTGAAAATGTTCTTCTTCAGTCTAACATAGATTAGTTTGCCTTCTCCGTTCCACAGTTGGAAAATACCATCGTTATTGCTAATTGAATATTTTTTTTTATCTATCGTGGAGAGAATTTTTGAAAATTCCGACTGGTGCATTTTTCATTAATTTTGCCCAGCATTTCAGTAAAATTCCTCGAAACTCCATTTTTCTGAACAAAATGGCGTCGATGAGGGATTTTTGTGAAGGTGCTTGCAGGGCTATCGATTCATTCTGTGACGAATAAAATGCTTATTTCTGCAGCATGCATCCCAAAAAAAATCCAGAAACCACAGCAAAGGGATCCGACTCCCCAAGCATCAAGGCGTTTGGATTTCGTGCAGCTGTAACACGAAATCCTGGCAACATGCCTCTGAACTCCCCATTATACAAGCCTGAAACGAGATCTGTTTTTCTTCCCTATCTCGGTTTGTGATCGGCAATGGTTCCCAAACAACCCCTCGCCAAGATTTCTGTGGGTATCGTGTGACCGTACCCTCGTGTGTTTTGCCCATTATAGCCTCCCTTGTGCTGTCTGCTCATCCCTTGGATCTCGTTTATGTCCCTTCACCCTCGCCTTTAATACACCCCCCTCCCTCCCTCTCATCCTATAGGATCCTGTCGACGCCCACACCTGACCCTAGTCAGTCCGCTTAATTGAACCACATCCATACAGAATCACAAAAGGAACTTGGACGGATGGTTGCTTCTCTGACCCTGGTGCAGTTCATGGTCTTCAAGTGGGTTAGGGAAAGGGACTATTAGGCCTATTGCTGAACTGTGTTACAACCCTCCCTTCTTGCAGGATTTACGAGCGGGAGAGATAAAAGTTGGGGGAGATAAAATCCCACTTTTGGAGGTGTAATCCAGATCTCTGGGGTCTCTGGTGTAGGTCTAGGTGCTAGTCATCCCCCTCGTTTTAATCCTTTTTTTTGCCTTCGTTTGGGCCCTTCTTTGGTTTGCTATATCGTTTGTGCTCCTCTGTTGAGAGGGTTGATCTGCATTTCCATTTTGGGGACCTCGTCATTGGTATGGACCCATTTTCTGCTTGATTTCTGGGGTCCTTCGGGTCTGCATCAAAGGTTTGTTTGCTGGCTTTGACACAATGATGAATCGATTGGGGGTTTCAAAGTGTAATTTGACCATATTTGAAAGACAACTAAACAGCTCGTCATATTACAAATATGTAACAGGGGAAATCGGTTAAGTTTTTTTTTGTTCAATCTTAACCGATTTTTATTAAACATTCTATGTGTGTATTAATTGCTCAGCCTAATAATCCAGGTGTAGTTAGTACATGTTTCAAAGGGGTTATCATAAAAAAAATAAAAATTTATCTTCAAGGCCTACATTTTAAAAAAATATTTATATTTTTATTAAAAAAATTTACTTCATTTTTGTTTTAATTTTTTTATAAGGCTATTCTTTTTTGTGTATTTTTGGTATATATAGTATTTTTCCTTTCAATGTGAGCAATATACGTTTGCTTATTGCAAGCGACATTGGAGATGTTTGCGAATGTTTTCATATCTGTTCAGATATCAGAAATACTGAGAATATTTAAATTTATTTGTGATAACATCCATTCCGGTGTTGTTATTTGTTCACACATCGCAGGCATTGATCTTATAAAAATAATTTTCAGAAGTATAAAAGGTAAAGCCATAAATCCGCCACTTTGCTCATCCGGTTGTAAACCAACTTGCATAGCCTTATATATACATTTTTGATAAAGTCCTTCCAAATGATAATTACCACATATATAGGCTACAATTCTGATGGCTTTGGCAGAAATGGTCAAGTGGTCGAATTTATTGACCACCTTTCTTCATAATCATTGAAAATGGGATTTTGACCTATTGGTTGTTTTGGAGGCTTTAATTGTACTGCTGGGCACCTGCTGACCAGGGAAAGTTTTTAAAGGTTTATTGCCATCGATTCAAGATGAACCAAAAAATAGCTTTATAAACTCGTTTCGTTTTGATAAAAAGTAGATCCTGCCGGCACGAGATGCAGCGAAAGGTTCCTCGAGTAAGGTTTATGGAATGAAAAGCGAGAAAAAAAACCCATTTTTTTTTCATTGTTGCAGATTGCAATCCCTTTCTTGTACGTGGGAGGAATTTCGATGTTAATTAATCTTTTAAACTATATTTAACACGCTTTTTTTATGCAAGGCTCCGCGTGGATGGTTTTGCCGTCCTCTTCTTTATGTCTGTCTGCGACTGTATCTGACGTGCCATTGAAAAAAAACAATTTTTTCACAACATTTTTTCACTTTTTCACATAAATAACCCATGCGAGAAGTGAGGCTTACGCGCATTAGCCTAACATGAAGATGATAAATGACCAAAAGGACTAGTTGAACATGGGCTTTTTTGTTGTTAATAGATCTTGAGGAAGACTAAACATTGATGCAGAGGAGCCGTAATCCTAACTCCAATGAATTATGGTTACATGTATCCGGTATTGTAAATGTATCCGGGTGCCAAGAATCTGGTCAGCGAATTTTGCCATTCAATTATATCAAGGTATGGATGGTTTAGAAACTAACTACATGTAGCTGTTCTGTGAAGTGCAAGCTAGGCTACATGTAATGGATTGAGCTGTAAAATGCGGTTTCCTGATAAATGCGGTACTAATTCACATTTTATACTTCTATGAAGAGCATTAACTTTGGAAACATATCCATGACACTTTCAAAATTTGTATCCACGAATTCTGTTCCTCTGGTTTTACTAATCTGGTTTCATGAATAATTGAAATGATGATTTAGAGCTTAAGATTATTTGTCATGCACCAAGGTTGGTGATGTGACTTAGCTTCTGTCACGAGTTCTATACACGAAATAAAAATCGAAATGTACGACATCCAGCTTCCAAATTCTAATCAGGTCAAAACACAACAATTTGTACATTATACTTCTAAGGCAAGGTGCCCTGCACCAAGATGGTGATAATGTGGTGAGGTAGTAATATGCATGGTGATATGGTGACTTTGTGATCCTAGCATATATATTAATTGACATGTACATGTACTACTCGCCTCGTGCAACATGTCACACGTTGCAAGGTCGCCACAACACCATATGATCATCTTGTTAGGCACCCTGCCTATAATCTCAATACGTGGTTTCTGTAACACCAGAAAAAAAAAAACGTTTGCCAAACATGATCCTCGTGCTTTAGAGCGTGCAGCATGGTTGTTTCAACCATTGTCATCGCTCTTTAGTCAGTTTCAATTGCTGTTTAAATTTAGTGGAGCGTGATGTAACTGGCCATTGTCTTTGTAGAACAAAATCTCTTACTTCCGAGACCTGTGTTCAAATTTAGTTTATTGACCCAATGCTTTATCATCTGCTGATGGATGCACACGAAAGGAAATGTTCTTTGTGCAATACTTCTTGCACATACATGTATTTGCACGCTGGTATTCCAACCATTTGGTCATCTCTTGTTTGCCCTTGTGCATCCA
Organism: Xestoiulus laeticollis; assembly: GCA_034698905.1. Taxonomy (NCBI): domain Eukaryota; kingdom Metazoa; phylum Arthropoda; class Diplopoda; order Julida; family Julidae; genus Xestoiulus; species Xestoiulus laeticollis. Next base: position 941 of record JAQGCC010001659.1, on the reverse strand, counting down.
GGTGCATCTTTCAAAGAGGAAATTGTCAGTCAGAAACAGAAATTAGTCGAAGTTTATAGCGGCATTTCTGGTTGTTTTGCCGCATTGCAGCCCATAACCTCCCATTTGAGAAAGGAAGAAAGTAATGAATTATTCAGTTTGCCATTTCTCCCTTTTTTGAGTATTTTCCGCGAATTTCTTGCCAAATACCTCGAGGGTGGTTTTGGTGCTTCGCCACAATAGTGCAGCATTAGTAACAATTCCCAACATTCGAAATGGCATGCCGTGCAAGCGAGGGTTCATGAGATTTCAGATTGCAGAGCACGTATTTTCTATCGATCCTTTTGGGTTTTGCAGCACGGTGCTTGGAGTCTTTGGTGGATTACAAGAAGATGGATGCCGGATGTGCTTGTATGCAAGGTCCTAGGTTTAACGAAAACTGTAACGTTTGAACTTCTATTGTGTCTGCATTTGAAGGATGTCTTGTTTTTTAAACTTTTGGTGTTTTTCAAGAATTTAGATTCGTAAGATGTAACCTACATTACATTCAGACATGGGATACTTTAACCTGTACACCAGAGGATAATCTTTGATATCTTGGGAACCGTTTTATGCATTATCAAACCAATGTCAAAACGAGAATATCTAGGTTTTATGGTTATCAATCAAGATGCTGTCAGATTTTCTATAATGCTTGTTTCCATTGTAAATACATGTATCACTTAAAATACTATGCCTGGATTCTCCCAGGCCTAGAAAGGCCAGCCATTGTAGGGTAAATGGATAAACCTGGAAGTTTCAGGGAAGATAAATGTACATGTTCATGTATTTTGAAAAAATATCAGGAAAATTCCACACAAATATCACATTTGTTTTCACATATAACCACGTCAAGAGATTGCACACTGTATAGGAATTTCCCTTTTAACAGATATTTTTCAAAAGATTATTAACCAAAACAG
>JAQGCC010001658.1:0-22165 GCA_034698905.1 Xestoiulus laeticollis | reverse complement strand
GGCGCCTTTAGTGGACACAATATCGTCCCCTTAGCCCCACTGAGCATGCGCAGTAAGGCTTGTGAAAATCCTCCATTCCCATTGTAATTCAAGGTTTTCAACGTTTAAATGAGGATGCAATGCAGAATCAGTGTTCTATGGTTCTGGTGTGAGGTTAGTATGTCAGAAAACCGTCTTTAAAAAGGATCGTGATGCCATCATAAATGTCAAGATCCTTTTAATATACCATGATAAAGAAAGAATATATAGCACTTGAATAGTTAAGTAATAATCTAGTGAAGTTAATTCTGTCGGAAAGTAGAATCATCTTATATACCAAAACCGCGCACACGTAATTTGTTTTAAGTCCATTTTTTACTAATAGTACAGGATTTTTCCATCTCTTCATTAATATATTCATAAATCAACCATTATAGCCACTAAATTATGGCTGCACACTAGCTAAAGTAGTTTGTCGTTATCAATATTGGTTAGACAATACCTTTTTGAAAAGCTTTGTCTTTTAGTTGTCTTTATTACGATAACAACTCGTTAAAATTCATGATCTATTTGGGAAAATACGATAAATTTACGCTTAAAAGAAGCGCAAGACGTATTTTTATCTCCCTATATATCATTAAACGTTCACCATGCAGGTGTATTTTTCATATCTAGATGCATCCATCTTAGCAACCTAAACATAATAAAATTGTAACAAACGTGATTCACAATAATAAGCTAGCTAATAAGCTTATTTGGAATAATCAAGCACGTGTCCCAATTTGATAATGAAGTATGAAACACCCATGATTATAAGCTAACAATATATTAGATACTTCAGTAGCGAAGTAAAGAATCATAAAACAAATCCACGCTTGCAATTTGACAGTGATTTGCGCCTATTATAAGCTAACGTCATTAATTAATAACATATTCGCAAGAATTCGGCTTCTTTTTTATTCATTAACGACTTCCAATAAAAGGGTGTATGCCATAAAACTACAGTAAGCAAATTATAGGCAAATTTCAACCTAAACATTAATGGTATGCGCATGCGCCTGTGCATCAATAAGGCGAATTATACCTCACAAATAAATAATTTATTACATATATATTGATATTATATAAGCGCATGAAATAAGGGTAGCAAATGGGGAATAAAAATAACTAATGGAAAATTGACTGAGTGCTTCAGTCTAATAGCGTTCCATAGCCGGCACATATGCATCTTATCAAATGTTGAAATATTAATCGTTAAATTCAATTTAATGGCAAAGTGAACTGACTAACCACTGTGACTCATACAATGCCTCATACATATACAGAGTGTATCGAAATTTAGAAAGCTGCCAAATTTACAGTGTTTGTAGTCGGTGGTATGTCGAGTATAAATGCCAAATAAACTGTTTTTATTATCAAATCCTTATTTGTAAAGAATCTGGATCTTTTACGCAATTTAGCCATTACATTTTCTGTAAGTTGGGCGACAGCGATCCATCTTAAAGTAACCTGCAATAAATGCGAATTGTTATGTTAAAGAAACATTTGTTCACATACAGTATGTTCATTTGGCATTTATACTCCGCATACCACTACCTACAAACCCTGTAAATTTGTTAACTGACTTTAGGTACACCTTGTATATGCATAATTGCCCAGTTCCATATTGTCATATTTGCTAAAATTGAGTTTCAATTTTTTAAATGAAAAATGTTAATGAATGCTTTATGATGCTAAAACCATTTTAACAATGTGTCTCAGTGTCTGGCCATGCGTTAGACATAATTGATTATATCAGACCAGATCATATTCCAGCCTTTTAGATATTCAAAAGAATTTAATATCGAACATGACGGCATTTTCTAAGATTTTTTTCCGTCGTTGTTCAAAAGCCATCATACTTGCTGACATTTCTATTGATTTGCTTGGTTTTATGGTTTTTACACCAATCTACAGCATGGGATTTTATATATCTTCATATACATGTATGTGAGCATCGATAAATTAGCCAACTAAACAGCACTAGGGAATAAACATTGTGGAAAAATATTGCTTGGAGGAGATAAATATTTACATTTTTTTGTTTTACCTAATACTAAACTATAGGCTACATGTATATTGCAATAGTTAGGAAAAATCAAAACTTCAAGAGATACACTGTATACATGTACAAGTTGATTTATTTACTTGTGTTTTAAATTAATTTCTATTAATAATGCACATATTTTCCATATTGCTTATAAAAGTTTGCAAATCTCGACTTTTATTATAAAATATTTCAAGGAATGATGATGCTCTCAACAATATCTAAATTGTCTATAAGGGTGGTTTGGCACTATGCCTTTATTGTGGTATATGCGCTGGGTAATTTACATAAAATGTTAATTTCAGCTCAAGCTTGCTTTATGCAACAATGTTAGCTTTCAGAAGGGACTTTTTCAATTTGAATGCATTGCTGACATTTATTAAGTTTTCAACATGAAGAGAGATGGCAGCTAAATGTCACGGAAAATTTATCTACGACCTAAATTTCAATCAACAAATGACGAAAACATGCTATTTCTAGAAACACAATGAAAATTCAGTAGAAAGATGCACGAGAAAGGCAATTTGTTCTGCACTTGAAATCTGAATAACTTTCGGAGAAATTTTAGATTTTAGATTACTTTTGAGACGTGTGTACGTTATCCATATAAAATTCCTATCACTCGTGAACTTGCCGAAACCTATAATTCATGCGTATTATATGGCTTGAAAAATAGAATTATTGAGATGTTTAATATTATTAAATAATTGCACTTGAAATTCAGGCATGCATAACATAAATTACAAACAACTCACATATGCAAGCCTGCACATTATCATAATGAATCTAGCAAGAAAATACCACCCATCCATAAGAATTACCCTATATGTGCTAGCTATATATAATTATTTAATTACAGACCAAAAGGGCGTTTCATAATCCAAGATCATAAAAGTGATAATCATGTCAATAAAATAAGGCCAGGACTAAAGCAATGCACCAATAATTACAATTGTGCATGGCAAACATAAAAAGAAAATACTGTACATATAATATGTATGCATCATTGTATACTTGGCAAATTGAATGGCGTCAGTTGACTTCTTAATAGATTATGAATATTTTAAGTTGTGATTATTAATTCATATTGATTCAGTTCTTTATTTAACGATTAAACAAGTGTTATTCTATACGCCTCGTGCATGGTATACGTGCATCATCAAATTTGTCCAATTTGTCCGATTTTTATATATACATGTATCTATTCTGATATCAGGAAATTTTACATGGATATTAATATACTCAAATTGATAACAGTCTGAGCTAGACTGGTATCAGTACAGCATATATTGTGGCATCAGTATGCAATGTTTGACTATCAGCAGTATAACCCATAGACATTAGTAAGCAATGTTTTACTGATGCCAGTATACACAATACCAATATCAGTGTAAATTATAGTTTCATTATTATACTATGATAAATCTGAACTGTTTGACTGACACCAGTATAAAACTGATTATTGATATCAGTATATTTATTTAGCCCAGGGCGATGCTATTGCCTCAATATTAGTTAATATTGAAACAATATATAGAATCAGTCACATATATAGAGGATAGGTAAAAACAAATAATAGACTATTTTCATCATAAAAGATTGAGTTAAATCTAAGTACTTAATGCCATCATGCAATTTTTTGAAGTATTGAATACTTCAGCAAAATCTAATGAAGAGATTACATCTTATAAGACGATTTCCAAGAGCTAAATTCAGCGCTGGATGTGTAATTTAACAAAGTCCATACATGTATAATGAAGAAGAGAGCGATTTTAGTTTGAAAAACTCTCCAACAAACTCCAATTAAAATTGCCTATAGAGAAATGGCCAATTAAATCGTAGAACCTTAATTGAATTGTCTTACACAATAGGTTTTACCTCTCGGCTTTACATAGATTGTAATTTAAGAATTGGAATTAGTACCGCGTTTTTACAAAACATCTTAAAATGCATTTGATTTTGATTAGACGAAAATAATGTTATCTCCTCTCAAGTGCTAAGTCTTAACTCTCAAAAACGTCATATCAGTGTGCACCCGAAATAAGAATGCATTATTCTAATCTTTTTTTTATAATAAATACAGCATTAAAAGATTGGTGCCAAAGCCTTAAGACGCTTGGTAATAAAAATACGTCAACATGAAAACAAAACCATAATGCCTGCGATTCATATTCTTGAGAACACAGAAAATTCACATGTGCACCAGAATTCAACATAAAATTTAATTTAGTTAGGCGAGGATGGTTAAAGTGAATTCATACCATATAAAGAGATGATGGGCAGAGGCATTCTGGCAATATGGCAAAAGTTACACGTTTAAATGTGAATGCTGATTTCGTTGTTTGACAGATTGTAGACATTCTAATCCAGCTGTATAAACACGAAGCCCAGTTGTGTAAGCTCAAGAGGGCACTTGCCAAATATTCGCAAACCAGCTTATACATTTTAATTTAAAATAATGCATGTTAAAACGAAATATATATTTCAAGTTTTGACCACTAAACATCGTTCCTAACATAAACATGGGAATACGTATTCCATATGCTCACTTTTCTAAACATGCAGCACACGATGATGCCTATGAAGAAAAACTATCATTCAATCAGTTTTATTAAAATCACCATGGATTTTATATAATCGATTTAGCTTAATTATCTATGAAGGGGGGGGGAGGGAGGAATAATCCGAGTTCATCATCATTTACTTATTAAATTGCGTTAAATTTCATACAGACAAATTTAAACCATGAAGTATTAACATTCTGTATGCATAATAAAGCTAATTACGAGTAAAATGCCGTCTCGGTAATCCGACACCATATGGGACCTACACTGTCTGATTAGCAGAACAAATTGCCGCCACATTTTAGACGTTTTAACAAACTCAATTAATGACAAAACTTGCGCAGTTTTCAGTTTGAATACACATTAAAATATAATTAGTAATTAGAAATGTATAATTAATAGCAATTTCCATTTAGCATGATTATACTGCTATAGTCCCTATAGACTTATACAAACTTAATAGTCTGTGCGATTATAATGCCGTCATGCTTTAAGTACATATGTAATAATTATACACGTATTACATTAGTATATAGCTATGTCATTTTAAAATGTACAAACCTTTAAATTTAACATAAAAATCGAACTTGTCTATAGATAAAAAGATATTGACAAAGTTTTGGATATGCATACTGCAATATTATAGCATACATGTTATAGCAAAGTTCTAATTTTAATTGTTAGATATGTATTATGCGCTGTTGTAATTATTTGGCTACAGAAGCAGGTTTTAACCATGGAATTATACAATCATGTCAGGGTGATAAAGTTTAAAACATACAAGCGCATATGTGAAATGTCTGTAAATTAGCTTAGTTGTGAAAATGATGCTCTATTTTGGCTTTTCAAGAGCGAATGAAACGAAAATAAAGCTTAAGCAGAAGCTATCCAGACCAGCAGTGACCAGTGACCACTGGCCGAATGGCATATAAATGGTAGCTGTTGCAAAGCACACAATTAATGCATTAGGCATTGCCGTTAATGCTTCTTGCTATACTAACCGTTCAGCCATGCACCAAAAAACGGCATTTAATTCACTGTCGCGTGAAAAACGGATAAGCGTAATTGTTTTTGCACGACTTTTACTTTGTAGTTTATATCCAAAACAACTCTTCGAGGATACATTACTTGTGCACGCTATAGAGAAATTTCCAGAAACGAAACATTAGTTTTACAGAATGAAATGCTTGGAAACCACATAAACAATGTGATTAACTTCGATGTATAGACAGAAGCAATCATGGGAATTGATTTTCTTATATACTTTGAGGATGCAATTCTTCTTCTTTATAATTCGAAAATACTTAGTGTAGATCACGCTTTTTGTAAAAGTTGCATTAAATTTAAACTCAGGAAGAGGCATTGAAATAAATACACACACAAAAAAGTTGAGTTAAATTCAACCTAATATTGAGTACTGCTATGGACATACCAACATTGGGTTGAATTTAAGTGTAACAACCAAAATGTAAAGCTACCAAATGTAAATTAATTGAACCAAATGTTAACCCAATATTGGTATACATGTATGCATATGTCCATATATAGCACTCAATAAATGAGTTGAATTTAACCTTACATTTTTGTGATATATATGTACGCGTACATGTGCTACTTTTAAAAATACATTAAGTCCACAATTTCAAAGATACACGTGTTAGGCCTTTGCATATTAAACAATTATACATTGTAGATGTTAATATCACAATTTACTGACGTAGACTTTTGAAAATTGTACATGTATTATTCAACTTTGAGACTCGGTTTAATAAACCTGTAACAGATAACCATTCCTATATCTTAGTTTATGGATATTTGATGATCTTTAATCTTATTTTTTTGATAAATTACGCACTTGTTATATAGTGTTTCCATTTAATTCCCAATTGTGTCATCAATAATTTCTCACTAGCGGGTATTATTGAATTGCTTTCTTCCTTTTGCTAGTGGCGCTGAAATAACCTTCAAATGATCTAAAGGCAGTCATAATTATTATTTTGTTGCCATTAAAATGTGAGCAGAATTTTTAAGTGTATTCTTTTACGCATATCGATGTCTAATTTTTTTATTAAGAGCGTTTAATGCGAATGCTTGAACATAATCAACGCAGTATTTTTTTCAGAAATAACACATTGCTGAACCTAGATTATAGAATCTGAAGAACGAATGTATTTTACCTTGAGAACGAGTTCATAAAAAATACATTTCCTACTACTATTAATAATTAAGGGAGGTCCTTGCAAATAATCGGTTACAACATTATTGAGCATAGGCTACTATAATACAGTATATGCATGTATATACACGTATTACTTTAAACATTTCATCTTACAACAAAAAATGATAATGGTTAATCAATGTATTATCTTAAACACAGTGGAATTCGCTTTTAAAGATCGTCAAGGGACCTACATGTATAAGAAATCAGATCGATTTGTCCGAACTTTGTTAATCCGGAATTATGAAAAATAAAACTTACATTTAAAACCAATAATAATGTAAATGATGTACATGTACACAGTAATACAAGTTTTAAATTGATTTGCATGCATTTATTAAATGTGACCGACAATTTCATTGGTTTGGTACAGGTAAATTTGCTTGAAATTAAGAAGAAATTTTAAATATTTTTTAACAAATAGTAAAACTATTTTTTCTATAAATGGAAAAATATAACTTGTATACTATTTTAATATTGAGAAAACTTATTCAATAATTCAGATACGTTTTAAAATTATAGTTCATGTACATCATTTCTAAATTTCAAAATTTGAACACATATCAACAGTGAAAAATATAAATATACTTATTAAATTTGACAAAAAATACTAAAAAGATTTGCTTTCTATAAAAGCAAATTCGTTAGTCCAAAAATTTTTATTAAGGCACATAGAAAATATGAAAGGTGCTAGAGGAAATCTCATAAAATCATAGGCTAATGAAAGAATCCTTTTTCGTTTCAAAATGGGATCGCTATGTCCGGATTATTGTTATATCAGACATCGTAGTATCCAAACAAAATATGTGTACACTGTATACATAAGATAGCAAACAAACCGAACACATTGCTCGGAATCGTTATACTCATAGTATCGTTGTATCCGGCATCATTATAAACGAATTCCACTGACTACACAAACTTATGATGGACAATTAAGGATTCCAAAAACCATACTCGTACAACTGCAGTTAACCTAATGTTGTTCCCAACAACCATACATTCAAATACTGTACCTTCTTCTTAAGGATGTGCACGATACTTTAAAGCAAATTCCCAAAAAAAGTACTTTGCTGTCTGACAGTGCACTAATGAGAACATTAAACCGTTAAGTGCCAGTTTTTCAGCAAATCTAGTAAGATGAGTTTAATTAACGCGTAACTTTACTTGAGGGAATGAAAGCAGATTGTGATGAGCTACTTGCCAACAAAAAACGCAAGAAATCTGTCAGAAATGCTCTTCTATAAAAGAGAAGCTAAAATTTCCCTTCACTTTATAATTAATATTAAACAATCACGATTTGATAGTCTATAGCCTTTAAATCGGCAACTATTAAAATATGCATTTTTGGAAACAAGCAGTTAAACGAAAATATTTTTTTAAATAATCAGGAGCTGATCCGGTACATTTTCAAGTCAATCTGCCCACAATATATTCCCCAAGGAGTCCGCTCTGTAGTGTAACCTTTGTATATTTATCATCAAGTTATTTATAGCGCAGACTTTTCTGTATTTCCATACATGAAAGGATATAATATTTTTATATATACAAGACAACGATAAAACAACAAGCAAAAATGAATAACGAAAATGTGTAGAAATCGTGTACTAAATATAAAAATCATATAAACTGACAACTTGTAAAAGCATGTGCTCTAAAAACAGAACAAAACGTTACAACTATGTAAATTGTATATACACATGTACAGGGTACATGCATAAAATCAGTAATATTTAACTTGGTTCTATTACTGTGAATCTATTTCAGAATTGAATGCAAATTTGGGGTCAATTACATTGTACATATATAGATCTGAAAATTGCATATGCAGTACATGTATAAAATTATGAATATTTTACTTGGTTCTATTACTATTAAAATCTGCATCTAATCTCGTGCTGAATATCAGAATTGCATGCAAATTTGGGGTCAATTGCATGTAGATCTGAATTTAAGATACCAATTTAATTTATAACATAATCAAAGCTCTTTCCAGTGATTGATATAGGGATAATTTGGTCGCTGTTTATAGTAAAATTGAATAACAAAATATTATAATATTGAAAACATACAAAATAATATTGATAATGCAAAATAAGATATACTTTTACTAATAATCTTGATAGCATTTGAAAATTTGTATGTCTATTTTCTGATGCCAACTGCATGTAAATTTCAAAATCGTCTGGAATTTGATAGGAATTCCAAGAAATAACCCAGACTTTTTGTGGGGTGCTAAAAATTCAATCACAATTTAAGATTTCCAGACGACTGGTCCTCATATTTATTGCATGAGGGTTAAATATGCGTCCAAATATATTCATATTTCTGAATCATTCGATTTGGCATCTCGTGTAAAAAATTTCATTCCAAACTAAAAAATGCACATTATTTTTCATTTGGAAAGCAACGCTAAGCTATATTCTAACACTTCCTTTCTGTTCCTGTCCTTTTCAAGACTGGCATGCAGTTGTGGTATCTACCACCGCCCAGTTCCCCACTGTCATTTTGACAAAAGATTGTAATATCCATGAAGTTTTCTGGCCATAATTCAATACACTAGTTTCAAAGACCCCCACGAACCCTGCTGTTGATCGAATTTCGGATATAGCGAAAAGAGATAAGCCTGAAAATAATAAATAGCTGCGCAGTAACTCCTCAGTTAAGTTTTTTTCTTTCTTCTTTATTCACTGAGTTTCACAAGCGACTGCCAGCTTCGTTTCTATGGGCATATTTTCTTTTTAATCTGATATTGGTAATGTAATGTTTTGGTGAATATTCCCAGGAAACCATATGCTCACATAATGGAATTATTCTAGAAGCAATTTTTCCATCTATCCAATTCTGTCACTTGATGATGAAATCAAACAATAATTAAGTCGGAATAGAGTCGTGGGACTTTCGGTCCCATACCACCGTGGCAAACTTGATTTATTCGTAGGCGGTAATAATAACCATTGTGACACTCATGACAGGTCACGTTATCAAGTTAATATTAAAACAGCCACATCTGGCAAGGGACAAGAGAGAAATGTATGAGGATAATTCCCAAAAGAAAGGTTCATTCTATATCTTGTCATTTATAGAGAAAAAATGTTCCAATACTTTTTGATTTGTTGCTGTTAATTTTTTTTTTCATTGGATAGTTCTTGGAATCATTGCCATATGGCGATACCCAAACAAATTTGTTTTTACTACATTGTATAGGGCTCTAAGTTCAGGTATTATTAAAACGAATAGAATAATCTTACAAAATTGGCAGATGCTAAAGGCAAGTAAATTGTTGATACAGTTAAACAGCTAAAGATGACCACCCTAAAAATGACTAATTCCGGTCATTGTATACAGGTGGTAACAATAAAGACAATTTACTGAAGGAAAACATACATGTATGCACAAAAACCAAATTAATGAAAGTGGTCACTACACAGAGGTGGTCACTTTACAAGGTATTACTGAATATAACTAATACATGAACATGAAATTTGCAAATGAGGTGTCTTTACACTGCAAATCAGCATTTCTTAAATTAAGATGAACACCAGATAAGATAAAAGTTGCAACTTGATGCAAGATAAATTTGCAAAGATGCATCTTGATTTAAGTTAAATTTACGAAGATGCATCTTGATGTAAGCTAAATTTCCGAAGATGCATCTTGATGAAAGCAAAATTTAAGAAGTTGCATCATTTCGACTTATTCTTGGACAGTTGTTAAAATATTTTCATTTGCAGTGTAGATCAAAATCTCCACAAATTAAGCTAGTTTCACGAGCTGTGCTATTAAAATATTTTTCTAAAAACAAAGGCATCTCCTAATATAATATTGACAATTTCTAAATGCGTTTCCAAGATGGCTGCCTTTGAAGCAGAAAGGAGGCCATCTTGGTATGCAATGTAAAGAAGCCCACACACGGTTCCTGAACGTACACACTCACGTGAATGTTTTACTGAATAAACTCATCAAGCGTAAAACCTTTGCTACAACATAAAAATGAAATTATCAGGTTTTTATTACCATTCTCTACCGCAATTACTGTACTGTTGAAAACCGACGTCCCGTTGTTTCACGGTTAATTAATAGCGCTGTGGCTATTTGAGCTTAACAACTTTGAGGAACAATATACAGTATACGCTTGTCGGTACTGTCATAGAAAGGTTGGAAAATCTGTTGGCATTTTTCTCGAAAACATAAGAAGTGACCATTTTTCACGAAAGCGTAAACAGTCAAGTTCTTAGAAGCTGACAAGAGGAGACCCTTAATAGCCATATTTAAGTCTAAATTATAAGCTCATGTCATCCAGTGAGATTTATGAGATGCACACACATACGTATAGGATGATTTACAAAATTTATTTTTCTGGTGATGTTTGCCATTGTTCATAAGTATTTTTAGAAAACAATCAATATCCAACTGTCAACTTAAATAAACTACGGTACTAAAGTTGTATAGTTGTTTGAAAATAGGCACATACAAATATACTGAATTAAAGTACATTGAAAAACATCTTAAAAATGGCGATGGGCATTTATAAAACTTTCTGACACTACATATTCTGTATTTGAAAATGAGCCGCAATCATTACATTAGAAAATATAAAAAAAGTCAATAGTTAAGGCAATGAGATGTTTCAACATCTTTCTTTCAATTTATATTGTCTCAATATACCAAAACTTGTACATTTATATGTACATATATAGGCATCACTGGAAAAATTACCGTTTGTTACCTTAGCGAATTATTTAACAAAAATACATGTATATCATACATCGTATTTTCTGGCAATCTTATTTCAGAAGCAACAGCAGTTTTTTTTTCTTCGATTTTGTTTCATAACTATGTACATGTAAATGTACATTTTAGAATAACTAAATAAAAAATGCAACATGATTTCTTTAAGCATGCATTATGTAAGGTCGAGTTTTCCTTTCTTGTCTTCCCCATCACAATTATTTCATTGTGGTAAGATATTGCCCAAAAACGTTATGATAGAAACAAGATGTTAAGTCTGACAATATACTTAACATCCACTTCATATCAAGTATCATATCCTATCTAAAAGCAAATTTGTCACTTTTCACAAAAGTATGCATATCATTTCAGACAGATGAAAAATTCCAAACCATTTCATAGAGAAAAACTGAGAATAAAGAGATTATATGGAGAAATGACACAATGATTTATATAGATACAGTATTTTGCAATGTTTTCGAGTAATTATAAGTTCTGTACTACAACTGTAGCCAACCATAACGCCATCTTTCTTGAATATTTTATTTTAAATGCACCTAGCTGTTTACTCTACATTCTCTCGGTTATAGATGAAACCAATTTTGTCGATACGGAAATGATTAACTGATAAATATTCTACACGTCAGAAGAATGCGGCAATCATCGTTTACTGGCATCGCATATGGAATACCTTTGAACATAACGCTAACCCATAATCCTAGCAATATGTATCATTGGTGCATATGTGTGCGCATCAACTATCGACCGTAAATTTACAATACAGCTAGATGCTTAATCTCGCTAAATTTATACAGAGACATACAAAAGCGGGTAACAATGGATGAAATTCCTTTTGTTGCATAAGCCCGATTTCACATGGAAATGATACAAAATAAGGCGAAATTGGAGAAAATTGGCAATATATTTCCATTAGGACTGAGCTAGATCCTCGTTAAAACATGGGGAATGAATGTTGCACTTTTGGTGATCTATGGATATGCGGAAGGCTAATTCATTCGTCGAAAGTGGTATTTCGTGTTTCGAATAACCTTAATTCAAATAAAGGTTAAAGCGTAATAAGGCTAGATCTGGTCGGACAGATGTACAGTTACATTATGTATTAATCATTGTAGTTGAAAGAGGAAACAACACGAAAATTGAAAATGCTGTAAGAAATTTTTTAAATATAATTTTTATTATTAATAATCGATATTGAAAAGAAACGTACTGTAGAAACGAAATACATATATACATATTTTTGTTATCATGATCTAATTTAAACATACACTGTGCTAATTTTACATGTCCGTGAATATTAATTTGTCACATAATATTTATTTAATTTAAAAATAAGTCATAAATGATATCATTATAAACATTTTCTTCATGCTGTATGTCTATCTGTATCTCCTAAATTTGAAGAAGGTTTTTAAGTAAAGAAATTAAGACCCAAAGTATATTCACGTTTATATTACACACTAAAAACGTGGAATTTAAGCTACCCAACGTTAATTGCGTCACACAGGTTTTGGTTAAAATATTCCCAGAATTAGGTAAATGTGAAGTTTGTGTTATTTATAATAAAGTTACCCAATTATGAGTTGATTATAAATAACACAAACCTCACACTTACCTAATTCTGGGCATATTTTAACCAAAACCTTTGTTAATAACTGTGACCCAACGTTGGATAGCGTTAACCCAACATTTGGTTGTTACACTTAAATTCAACCCAATGTTAACCCAATGTTGGTATGTCCATATAGCACTCAATATTGGGTTGAATTTTAACCACTTGTTTTTAGTGTGTACCAAGTCAATAAACAAGAGTTTAAATTAAACTATTTAATTAAACTTATTTAAATAGCCTAATAATTATTTCATAATAGCTACATGTTCATGTATGCCTGTATGGTTGTGACATGGTGATTATAAATTTTGTATATAAATTTCCACTTGCAACTGATCTTAAGCTGAAATTAGATGTGACAGTTTTAATGGATGTGCCTTAGAGAAATGACATGAACGAGATGAACCCATGTTTGTGGAAAGTAAACTTAATGAAGCATCTAAACGGATATTAAAGCAAAAGTCAACCAAGTATATCAACGTTATTAAAACCTGAACGAATTTCAATGTGACTGCATACAAATTGGAATTGCGATATGGCATTGCAACGTGACATTTCAATTCTGGGAAGGTTTGCGTTTGTTTATAATGCAGCTTTATTTCGAATATTATTCCGCATTTCACTGTTGTTGATATTTGTACATCCAAACATTTTAATTAAATGTCACCGGTGTCACATATGGTTAATGTTAGGTTTATGAGCACAAAATGCAACCAAAGGCTTAAATTTGGTCAGGGCGTAAGCAAGATAGACCAATCAATGCAAATGCTGCATCTTTAGATTTTATATGAAAACAGTTCTATAAATACATGCAGCTACATAGCCTATATGATGCCTAATATTTCTTCGACATTTTATTTAAAGAACCACAAAATTAAGATAATTTAATAATTCAGTTATATTTGAATGACCTGGAATCTAAAATCATTATCTAAATTGCATGAAATTGATGGTGTGTTATGGTGAAAAAAAATGAAATTTGTGATTAAATCACGTTCCAGTTAGAGATAACAATAGAAATTCACTGATTGAAACCTGGCTTAATCGCCGATAAAAACAACGTTGCACTATAAAGCGTGACCCCATAAAACTTTACACAAAATTGCGATGACTGGATACTTTAAGTTAAGATATGCAAAAGAGGATAAATATGGATAGCTTTGATGCAGACTTTTAGAAAAAAATATTCAGGGCACTTTAAAGCAAGCACACTTCACTGTAGATTGCTCATACCTATTCTATACAAGTTTGAAAATACTATTGCATAAGCAATGATTTCGTGCATCCTTTGAAGTTTGTAAACTGAAATACATGTTTCGTGTTTTCTTTTAAAAAACGTGCAGCAGAACAAAAACAACGAGATTACGATCATCAAAATAGCCGCTTTATTACTATTCAAAAAAAAGAATTGAGAAAACTTTGGAAAAAAATAGTGAATATTATACAGGCTTATGTGCTCGCGTCATTCATTTGAAATTTAAATGAAAATCACAAGCTTCGCACTAGATTCTATGATTACCCTTTTCGTTATCGAGCGGAATTATAGGTTTTTGGTGCGTGACATTTTCAGCAATTTCCCACCAGTAATTTTCCAAGCGAAAATGTGAATAATTTAGTAAGAGTATTATGCATGATTCCTATAAAGTCTTAACGCGTATACACAAACTTTGGATTTTTTTTTAACTGGAAGTAAACTTTAAATGTAGATCAGATAGCTTTTCCAATAAACGACAATTGTGCACTTTATAATCTTTTTTTGGTTACAAATTAATTGAACATCTGAATCGTCTTTAAATTAAATTTTAAAGATTGTCGAGGGGTATAACATTAAAAGAGATACTAATCCCCATCTTCCTAACCAACATGCTTCGTTGAAATTAGCCCAACTTGTACTTTTATTCAATTATAAACTCCATTAAATAACTAACACATAAAAAACTTTTGATTTTAAATAAGGCCACTAAAACTAATCAATTCTGTCAAAGACATGCAATCGTAAAAAAATTCAATTTCCGCTTGTGCATTAACGTAGACAACTTCTCCATAGAAATAAGATGTAATGCATGATTTATACATGGAAAAAATTGAACATTTGAACTTGTAGAAGCTTAAATTATTAGTTAGGCACTTAAATACGAGTGCTATTTTATGCTACTAGCGAGCGTCACATATAGATCTATAGCAAATTATTTTGAAATTTAAATTCAAGTTACGTTTCAAAATCTTATAAAACAATTATAATTATACTTGTGAGATAAGTGAATTATTGTTTGAAATATATTCAAAATAGCACTTATCAACGTAACTACATTATTATCCAATAGATTAAATTGAAATGCTTTGTGATAGAAGGATGAAATACATATGCAAAATATTCTCTGACAAAATGCAAAAAATAAAAATAGGACAATTCATATGATTTAGCGCGAGCTTCATCAAGGGGTTTTACCAATTTCAAATGGCAATAAGGAATAAATAAACATCAAGAGCATATGGAAATAAAAAATAACTCTTCATTGAGATAATCCAGATCACACCTTAACTATGGTAAATTATGCTCATTTAAAGCTTCTTTCCAGGATTCTTGTATAATAATATAATTAATTCCGAAAGTAGTTGGTTCACATTACAATCTTTTATGATGGATTTTTAAGAAATATTCATTCGTCATTTTATAACGACCTAATTTTGCTTTATTTCTTAGGAAAGCTTATATAACTTTGGAAAGAGCCATTAGAAATTAAGTCTGAAACAATTTCAACAATACGTATACGTCTGAAACCTACGAATAATATAAGTTAATTCCTATAAGAAAGACAGTTGTTTAAAGCCAGCATTTGAACAATTTCCATTCAAGGCAAACTTTTATTAGCCTAGGCTGATGAACAATTATCCACTTTCTAACATTTGGCTCAGAATAAAAACCTATGCTTCTATACGTCTCCTATTAACTTTTATTGTCAACATCTAATGATCCATGTATATTTTCTGTTAACAAGATACGTTCTGCCGTCACTGGAAATAGTGATAACCACTAACAAATTCTCCGAAATATGCTGTTTTTATGCAAAACCACCAGATATTGTTACTTAGCAAATCGCATTTCATAAGAAAGCATCGGATGAATTTTTTACTACATGTACATTGCCCATGAAATATTTTAAATGAGAAAAAGCAAATGGGATAATTTTAATGTGCTATACTTCTAGCGCAGCATAAGTTTTACAATATTACTTACATGTATACAAAGGTTAGTAATATAAAAGCTAGCACTTTTAAGTTCTAGCAATTTATTTAAATAGTAGAACAAAACAGTATGGAGGCTTTCAGTTGTTCCATTAACGAAGTTTCATGAATTGCCCAAAATATAGTCTAACAACTAAAAGATGTGACTATAGGCGTCATATAACCATTTTGGAATTAATAACCGACCCAGATTCAAATATTTCTCGCTCCTAGCAAGCATGCCTCCTGTGCTGTTTTAAGAAAAAAATAATATACGCGGCATTAATTGCATAATACGCATTTTTATATCGTAGCAACCACGAAATTACCAGCAACAACACGATGCGAAACCAAAAATTAGGTCTATTAGATTTTTTATATAAAGGAGCCAAGTCCGGCTTTTGTGATGGAGATGACGTAAGCCAGATAATGTCACGAAGTAGGCATCACTAAAATCCCTGCATTATTAATCAACAAAAGCAAACCAATACTGTGCCAATCAGGAATCATGGACGCACCGAAAACTGGGTTAGTATCTTCAATGCCAAGTATACATGTACATCAAATTTTTATAAAACACGAAAAATACTTCAGAGACCCGTGCACATTTCTGAACATCCTTATGCTAGAATATGATCCATACATGTACTTACATTTTAAGTAGTCTAATCATGTAGGGCATAGTTAATGATTTACAGAATAGGTTTATCAATAATGATGCTTGCATGTTAGATTAGTCTGCAACAAGGATGTTCAATTAATTATTTTTTTAGGATCAAATTTAGTGACGAACAATACAAGTCATTACGAAAATTTATCAGTTGCAGGGCAAACGCCCCAGCCAAAAACCAAAAAAAAAAATATGTTGTTAAATTCGAAGTTTTCTAAATCGTATGCTGTATGCATGGTCTTCATCAAATTTAAAATTTAGATTAGGTCAACATAGTTTTTCGATATGTAACAAGCACTTGGATGTGGGTCATCTACATCTTCCATAATTCATATCGATATATTCAGTATATAAATTGCATTCTTCAGTTTAGTTAATTAAATTAATCGCGAATTCTCCAAACCAAAATGAGTACTTTTGGTTGAAAATTCTTTCATAATTAGCACTATTACAAGCAAATTAGAACATATATCACGCAATAAATCTCGGAATATCGCTCGGGTACGTCCTATTGGATAAAATTCCAACAAATTCAGCAGACAGTCGGATCAAGCAAGTCAATTTGCAGGTTGAAAAAGTGGGATTTCTAGAGTCAATGTGCATGAATTGCACAGAAGCTAGCCAATTTTTCGATGACTTAGGTTGGCGTCTTTCTGAAAGCCATTCACGGGCAGTTGCATTTGACCGTCAAATGGTCAAACAGCGTTCAAAGGACATAATGGTAGAACGTTTCATATAAAAAGTCCCTAGCGCACATACAGCTTAGGCAACGCAGAGTATGGCATAACCCAGCCAAAAACCAGCGCTTTTGCTGATATAAACACAGTTATGGGTTTGCACGACATATACTCCTACGCTTATTTGCGTAACTTTCAAAAGTACCAACACCATTTTCAGTTTATCAGTTCGGATGCCAAGGTTTTAAAAACGGATTTCAAAAACACCGAATGGCGCATCCGAGCAAGACAGTTGCTGGGTAGCAAAATAATGCTTAATTAGCCTAATTAGCATACATAATACGCAATATGGGACAAGATGCAGTACAGCTTATAGCATGCAGGCACCACATTCCCAAACCTGAGCATTTTGCCTACCTGCAAATCCAAGAGTGTCTTCTCCTAGGGACACTCTGTGCCGACACCGTCAGAAACGGCTGTCCGCTGCCCCCTGGCACTTGCAGGGTGTTGTTGGCGGTGCTCATGATGGTCAATTCGTCGAGGGACTCCACGGTTGAACCTGAACTTAAAATTGGGAGGGAATTGATTGACACTTGCCGAAACAGGGTTGAATCACACCTTCCGAACTGGGTATAAGGACCCCCACTTTTCCAAACCTTGTATATTCACTAGAGCTGTAAATGCAAAACCGACACCGGTCACACGGCCGGTAGCGACACGACTGAAGAGTTGCTTCTCGCAAACATCTATTTAGTCACACAACCCGCGCACAAAAATATAAGCCAAAAACCACGAAAAATCAACACACCAAAAAAAAAAAACCTCTGGAATTAAGTTGGCACCCCGCGCACGACGACAACTAACGAAGTTATGAGTGGCAAAGGTGGAGGAGTAGAAGGATATAGAAATGAGATGTGGGGTAGGGGGGCTGGGTGGGTGCAAGAAGGGTGGGGTGGTCGCCAAAGGGAGGGGCAGGATTCGTGAGGAGCAGCTATCGGATTGGCATCCGAGCTTGCGTCTACGTTGCGTCTGGATGCGAATCTGCGATTGCCAGACGCACACCACGTGCGGATGCTTCCGAAGATGCTGCGAAGATGCTGCGGGGGTGGAGAGATGGTGGTGAGAAAGATAAGTTTAGGGGGGAAGGTAGGAGAAGAGGACCTACGGGTTTGAAACCCGTGAAATTCCTGAAAATGTTTCCAGCGCTGACCACCGCAGGGGGGGACGCGTGCTGCATGCGCTGCCTCGGCACGACACCACCTGCCCTGCACAGGCGTGAAGGAGATGCCGCTCGAACCGATGTGACGTCGGCTATGACGTCATAGTCGCTCGGGGGGCGGGCCAGGACTCTGCCAGTCGCTGCTGTGGTGATGGCTTTTTTTTTTGTCCCCATCCGAAGCTGAGTCACAGTTCAAAATTTATCGATGTATTATGCGCCGCATCTCACCAAAACCTTGGAGGGTGCGGATGGGGGGAGGACATACATCGATATGTTAAACAATTAACATGCGGGAAGGCGAATCGATAATCAGCTAGATTGGTAAAGGCAGCGGGGTAGCCAGGCATAGTTTCAAGGTGGCACGTACAGGGTGATAGCGCCGCGATGGGGATATAACTAGAGAGAGTAATTCGCTATAGCTGACGTGGTTGATACAGTCACCGATTTCTATTGATCTGGCCATTGATGACGAGGGGATTCTAATATGCATACTGGCATGGTGCTCGTAAATGTTGCAATTCGTGGAAAATAGGAGTAAAGAGAAACAATCCCCTTAATCTAGCACCATTTCGTGTGAATTCATCTGTTTCAACAAATATATTGTCAGCTACACTGCAAATGAAAACGTATCTTAAAACCTGTCCTGCACAAAGCAAGACGTTATGATGCATTTTTGGAAATTCAACTTAAATTAGGATGCACTTTTGATTACTGTACGTCTTATTATAAAATGCAACTAATTTAAAAGTTAAAGAGGTGAAATTAAAATGCATCTTTGCATTTTGTTTTGGGCACCTCTTAATTTAAGATGTTTTCATTTGCAGTGTAGGCTAGTTATGGTATAATGTAAGTAAAAAGAGGTGGATCAAATAGCATGATGCAGCCCTGCATTTATTTATTAAGACAGTGTTGAACCACATCTTTTTCTTTTTGGAATATTGCACCCTAATTTTCCACAGTATAGTCTATACCCGGAGTACAGCTGTCTCCAAATTTTCCAGAGTTCCCCTGTCTCCAAATTTTCCAGAGTTCCCCTGTCTCCAAATTTTCCAGAGTACCCCCTGTCTCAAGTCAATCTCCAGTGTAACTCCTGTATCCAAATTTTAAAGATTTTTCAATGGAACCCACAGTATTCAATGTCAACCTAAACATTTTCCAATTGCAATCCTCAGTCTCCAGCTAAAGAGTAAGTATCCTCAGTCTCCACAATTTTCCTGATTTTCCAATTCTTCACATGGTTGGATTAATTTTCATCCAACAATCTCATTAATGCACTGACACGACCTCAACCGTTTGTAAATACATTGTATTTGAAAAAAGAACATAAATAAACAAAAATTTCTAATATGTTCTTCAGATAACTACATGAATGTGAGTCATATACAGTGATACATTATATATAGCACCCCATTGGGACCGAATCATAAGGTGCGCAACTTGAAGGGAGAGTGCTATTCGCAGATCCAGCTGACGTGATAGCAATACACATCCGTGCATGCCCATTGTGAGATTTCGCTACTTCCAGGTAGTGGCATGAGATGTATATATAGAAAAGCTATTTACAGGTTTTTCTGACGTAATTCCAAATATGAAACAGACCACATCTTAACAAATTGAATATTCAGTTTCGTTTTATAAGAATATCTCATTTTCTCTATTATTTTTTTTAAAAAAAATAAGAAAAATGTTTAGTTTTTTTTCTGAATCTTTTGCGGCTTATTATTCATTGCCAATCCCACACAAACTGTCAGTATCTGCTTCAGACAGATAAATCTTGAAAACTAAAATTTCTACCACGTATAAGATTTTTTTTGTCGTTTTAAGCTAGTGTGTATAAGTGGTTAAATAATAGATGACATTAACAAAGATAGGCTGAGTTATAGGAGTTAATTAAAATTGATGACAGTTTTCATGTGCACATTCTCAAGAAAAAAAAAGCCATTTTTTATCCATTGCGCTGATATTTATGAACTACGTACTGTCCCACCTATTCCAAATAGTCTTTGCTTAATAAACCTTGTACAAGTTTAAACTATACTTTCTAATAAGGTTCCTGAAATTGAATGTATTAGAATAGCTCATTTCAACTTAAACGGCTTACAGTGTATTACCAACCTATGCTCAGATTATTGAATTTTCAAACAAGCCCCACAATCGCACATGTCCGTTGCATTATATGGCTTGCATTAGTATGCAGTACTCAAAATATATTCACTTCACTATATAGTTCAATTAATGTCACATCCCAATAGTACTAACCATTAGTGATCTAACGTCACTAACCACAACGTCAAATGCAATATTTGAAAGAACCTACCTCACGTTTTGGTAATTCATTAACAATTCATTATTCAACTTCATTTTGAGTGAAAATTTTTACTGTAAAGGAGCACTACTGTACACGCCTCCATTTCATTCTATCTAATTAGAATATTCACGCTCAACTGCTTTAGCTGATGCGTAAAAGATGGCTCGGATTAATTATTAATTTCTCCTTCGCATACCCTTAGGTAGCCATTTTAAGTGCACCAATTCCCCACGTTCTTGAAAAGATTGGAAAAGAAAAGACTAGAAGCAAAAAACGATCCAAAAAATTGGAAAATTTCATTTAGACCACGTAATCAATAAAGAAACTAATCTACCATCAGGAGCACATCTTATAT
The DNA here is from genome assembly GCA_034698905.1 of Xestoiulus laeticollis. Classification (NCBI taxonomy): domain Eukaryota; kingdom Metazoa; phylum Arthropoda; class Diplopoda; order Julida; family Julidae; genus Xestoiulus; species Xestoiulus laeticollis. The sequence goes on along the minus strand of JAQGCC010001658.1, from coordinate 503 downwards.
AGAGGGTGTAAATAAACAAAGATTGGAAAAGAAGAAAACACAATATAGGACAGCTAAACAATGCTGGCATTGTCATCACCCTTAGCTGGAAATGTTATGAAGGGACATATTCTAGGAAGCATATTTTAGGAGAAGTCAATGAACAGAGTGGTTTAAAATAGCTATGTCGTTTAAATGACGAATGCAAAAAACCAAACTAACTAACATGGAGATATACGATTAATCCTCGCTAATGGAAAACCATAGTTAAAAAAAGGTTTTTTAAATGGATATAATTTTGAAAATAAATCTTAAGGGGGATCTGAAGTGCATTTTTTGCTATGGGGAAATTTTAAAACCTACTTTTAAAAAAACTACTTGTTATTTTAGTTTTTTTAATTTTTTAAAAATTCCCTATAAATGGGAAAATTATGAAATTTTGATCATGCAGCTACAAAAATACTGCATTTTTATCAATTTTTATTTTTGTATTATAACAAGTAGTTTTTTTAAAAGTAGGTTTT